>JBBBDQ010001186.1:3747500-3827500 GCA_037127315.1 Ascarosepion bandense
ACGTTACTTTCCTTCAGTTTGTGAAATAGGTTTATTACAAAATGGAGAAGTATCGAAGTGGGTTGAGCAATATGTCCACGTTACTGCCGTTAAACCCACTTTAAACCTCAGCCTTGTGTCACGCTAACTAACCGTGGGCTGAATAATCAATCCTTTTTAATATGTTACTTTGTACGAGACTGACGCGCTATCATTTTTTATTTTTTCTAATATTTATCGTGTATTTTTTTTTTTATAAGCGTTTTACCCCGAGCAAGGCATGTCACTGCCACTACTGTGCAGGGGGCTACGTAGAGTGGAGAAAGGCTGGTTAAATATAGGAAATGACAGAGGGTGGGTGATAGGCGGGTAAGGATACCGAGAATGAGGGTTGGGTAGATGAGAGTGTTGTGAGAATAGTTGGGAGTTAGTGTGATAGGAGGTGTCTATTGACCCTACATTTAAACACCCGGAGATTGTAACTGTCGGGAAAGCAGACTTGTGGAAGGGAGTTCCACAGGCGGGAAGCGCGAGAGAAGAAGCTGTTGGAGTAGAATTTACGGTTACATCTTATTTGTTTAACTGTAAAAGGGTGGGACCTAGTTGCTAATCTAGTATCTCGTGTAAATTCGTGCTTAGGCGGCACCAGTGATCTAAGCTCATCGGAGCAGAAGCCATGAAAGTACTTGTAGAAGAGGCACAGGGAAGCCACATCACGCCGGTGTGAGAGCGGCTGCAGCCGGTCTGCCAAGTCAGTATCAACCACGTTACAGATCCTCCTTTGTATTTTGTCAAGAAGCCCAACGAGAGCAGCAGGGGCACCCGACCAGATATGGCAGCAATATTCAATACACGGGCGGATGGTAGATTTGTATATGTGCAGAATCGATTCAGGTGGGAAAAATTTCCGGGCCCTGCACAGGGAGCCCACTTTCATAGCAGCAGATTTGGCAATGGATTCAATATAGTCATTCCATTTGAGGTCCGCCGAGAGTGTAAGGCCAAGGAGGCGTAGTATTTTACTCTCTGGGAGGCTAGCCTGTCCCATGCTAATGGGAGGTAGATGCGATTGTCTATGGTGATTAGTTGATAACAGCTTTGTTTTAGAGGCATTGAAATTTACCAACCATTCCCTACCCCAGGTGACTACGGATTGGAGGTCCCTTTCAAGTACGGCAGCGAGGTTCACTTTGTCGTCCAGACCTGGTTTCTGATCGATGCGGGAGTAGATTGTTGTGTCGTCGGCATACATGCCAACTTGGGATCTAATGGTGTCGGGGAGATCATTAATGTAGATCAGAAAGAGCGTGGGACCTAGGATAGAACCTTGAGGGACGCCCGCGTTCGTCTGGTAGTTTTGGGAGGCATGCCCATTTAATACCACCTTCAATGTGCGGTTAGAGAGGAAAGACTGGATGAGGTCAAACAGATGTCCAGTTATCCCATAGCTCCTCAGTTTGCACAAGAGGCCAGCATGCCAGACCCTGTCGAATGCTTTGGAGATATCCAAGGCAACGGTTCGGGCTTCACCATTCTTGTCAAGTGCCTGGTATAAGTACTCGGTAATGGTCGTTATCATATCAGCAGTAGACCTGGTGAAGCGAAACCCATACTGTTTGTCAGAGAGAAGCCCGTTGGCCATAAGATGCTGAATCACCTCGGCGTTGACAATGGCTTCGAAAACTTTGCCAAAGATTGGAAGGAGACTAATAGGACGGTAATTGGCGGGGTCTGAGGGTTCGTCAGAATTCTTAAATATAGGTACTACGCAGGAGGACTTCCAACAGGCAGGAAAGCAGGAAGCAGATAGGCAGAGGTTATAGAGTTTAGAGAGGACAGAGGAGAGTTCTGGGGCACATTTCTTCAGTACTATGACTGGGATTCCGTCACCGCCGCTCGCTTTGTGTGGGTCAAGTTGCGCAATTATCTTGGCGACCAGCGAGGGTGTAATGTGGACGTTATTTAGTTGAGCCTTAGTTCTGGGTGGGAAGTCTGGTGTAGGTATTCCTAACGAGTCCAGTGTCGAATTGGTTGAGAATCTACGGGCAAAGCATTCAGCCTTGTCGGCTGGGGAGGTGAGAACTTCAAATTCATTGATTAGTGGGGGTATTGAAGTCTTGTTCCTGCTGAGCACGCTTTTGCAGAGACGCCAGTAATCTTTGGAGCCAAACTTAGAGGATGCTATGCGTTGCCTAATTCTGGTAGCAAACGCCCTCTTGGCTTCGTTCAGTACTATTTTACACTTGTTCCGTGCTGAGGTGAAAAGGCGCCTGTTTTGGTTCGACGAGCAGCTTCGATAGAGCCGGAAGAAATGGTTCCGGTGGGCAATAGCGGCCGAGCAAGCGGGTGAGAACCAGGGGGACGAATTTGGTTTTAGTTGGAATTTTCTGGCAGGGATAAAATCATCGATGCCAGCCTTAACCCAAGAGGAGACTTCGGAGGCACAGTCTTCGACAGGAAGATCAAAGACGTTGTTCCAGGGGACGTCGCAGAGGAAGTCCCTGAACGAGTCCCAGTCGGCTCTTTGGTAGCAGTATGATATTCTGCTGGTCTGAAAACGTCTTCATTTCTGAATTCTTCTGAGCTGTGTCAGTTCAAGATGTGAGTTATGGCTCTCCACAACTTCCTGTTCTTTTTAGATTTTAGTAAAGTTTGTTTGCTATCTCTCCTAATCCATGTTCTGACAACCATTTACACACGCTCCTATGTTTCAGTTGCAACTTCAATGTCCATGAGTGTCAAATTATCGAAGCTTCTATTTCACAATCGATCTTTTTACCTCCCATTCGCTTAAAGCTTCTTCGTTACTCACATTTTCAATCCATGGCATTCCCTGAATCCTTCTGTCGAAGCACATATCTATTGCACCACGGCTCCTATTCACCGATGAGATTATCCAGAATTCTTTGCCATATAGAAAGTCCGATATTCATATAAGAGTCGAGACTAAGATTTGTTAGAAATGCTCGGCAAGCTCGATATATTCAAGAATGACATAAGAATAATTAGTAACCTATATTGGCCGTAAACCGCTCACTTATGGAGAGGAAATGAAGATATAAAAAATAGAAAGGGGTGTAAGACAAGGATGCGTTTTCTCACCGGATCTATTTAACCTGTACAGCGAAACAATTCTGAGACAGTTATAATCTTTACTAGGATTCGTCATTGGCGGCCACAATCTCAACAATATAAGATGACACAGTGCTGATAGCAGACAAGGAAAGGAAAATAAAGGGCCTTTACCAAAAAGTGGCATGAGAAAAGGGAGATGAAAGGACTGAACATAAACTTCAAGAAAACTGAATGCTTGGTCATCAGCAAAAATAAAAACTCAAAATGCCACCTACAGGTCGGGGAAATTAAATTAAAACAAGTAAAGAAGTTTAGGATGTGCGTTGTGGTGTAGTGGATATCGGCTCGGAACGAGAAATCGGGGAGCAGAGTTCGAATTCCAGTTGAATACTTTGCATTCACAAACGCACAAATACCTTTGGGAAAGGTATTAATACGTCTCTTTCTTCCAGTTGTGGGTTGAATAATAGGAGAGATTGGGTTCTATAGCGGTGGATGGTAACCAATCTACCGCAAAAAGTAATGGCAACCTACTGCGGGATAATATTCTGCCCAGTCAGTCATGTCTCTTTCGAGACATGATCGCCCAAGAGTGTATCACGTATGGCACTTAATTGACTGACTGAATATAATAGCTGAAAACATGATTAAGGCTTCTGCTGGGCATAAAGTGGGGGATCGGTTTTATATTGATATGAAGTAATAAACTGATCCCCCAACTTAAAATATACAACAACTGAAACACTGAGCTTTATACTGCTATAGTTTCTACTATTATAGCATCATTGGTCAGTTAATGTAGGTGCTCGGGAACTTCTAGGAAAGACGTTGATTTATTGATTGACGACGCTATACTGGTAGAAACTATGGGAGCGTAACGATCGGGAATTAAATCATTTTGGATCTTAACCAGATTAAATTTATAAAATCTTTCTAAAATACTACGCCTCCTTGGCCTTACACTCTCGGCGGACCTCAAATGGAATGACTATATCGAATCCATTGCCAAATCTGCTGCTATGAAAGTGGGTTCCCTGTGCAGGGCCCGGAAATTTTTCCCACCTGAATCGATTCTGCACATATACAAATCTACCATCCGCCCGTGTATTGAATATTGCTGCCATATCTGGTCGGGTGCCCCTGCTGCTCTCCTTGGGCTTCTTGACAAAATACAAAGGAGGATCTGTAACGTGGTTGATTCTGACTTGGCAGACCGGCTGCAGCTGCTCTCTCACCGGCGTGATGTGGCTTCCCTGTGCCTCTTCTACAAGTACTTTCATGGCTTCTGCTCCGATGAGCTTAGATCACTGGTGCCGCCTAAGCACGAATTTACACGAGATACTAGATTAGCAACTAGGTCCCACCCTTTTACAGTTAAACAAATAAGATGTAACCGTAAATTCTACTCCAACAGCTTCTTCTCTCGCGCTTCCCGCCTGTGGAACTCCCTTCCACAAGTCTGCTTTCCCGACAGTTACAATCTCCAGGTGTTTAAATGTAGGGTCAATAGACACCTCCTATCACACTAACTCCCAACTATTCTCACAACACTCTCATCTACCCAACCCTCATTCTCAGTATTCTTACCCGCCTATCACCCAGCCTCTGACATTTCCTATATTTAATCAGCCTTTCTCCACTCTACGTAGACCCCTGCGCTGTAGTGGCAGTGACATGCCTTGCTCGGGGTGAAACGCTTATAAAAAAAAAAAAAAACTTTTTCAGAAAAATAGGTTTCTCATGTTCAGTAACTGCTATTGTTCTTTCGAATACGAATGGGATGTTGCACCCTCACCTTATGTCTGAAGAAGTGTGAAACGTCAACATCTTGATTATGTCATTTTTCTCTTCGAGGTACATGTGCTATCCATTTTGGTTGTTGCGGTTGCTAAAATTCTCAAGAGACGTGGCTTCTGTTATTTAGTATGGTTCTGTCTCTCATTCTGTAGTGCAAGGAGGTTCCAAGAAGGTTAGTCCTCACTAAGACCTACAGGTTTCAATCTTTGGAAAGCCAGTTTTAGCTGTTAATCTAAGTGATAATTGTTTTCATATTTCTAATTGAATTTGACACCACGCGGGACATCTATCTTAATCTAACAAAGTTATAAACTTTCAAATGGAACGAGAAAAACTGGTCACCCATAATTTCGATTTAAACATGTTTTTAGACAAAACATGACATCGTTTAATATCAACCATAAACCTTGCCTTCAATGGCAGCAATCAATTCGCAGTGGGCTGTTGATATTGACCAAGTTGACTGGTCACAGAGAAGCCATGAGGACAAGGAGGAAGTAAAAACATCAAGTGGGCACCAAGACATGACCAATATTCATTGGTTGCTGTGAATGCAACATCTGTGGAAATTTACGTTTCTCACATTCCATCAGGTGCTACATGAACACCTGACTTTCGTGCATGGAGAGCCAATAATTTTCTGAGACGGTAATCATGACGAATTGTTCGAAAGAAATGCAGCTAAAAAGAATCTTCCGAAAAAGAAAATGCAAATTGAAACAATTTCCTTACAAATACAGAAAATGAACCAGTGACAAGCAGAAAAAAGTTTTTGGTACAAATAATGTAAATCTAAACTTATTTATAAATAGAACTCTGTGTGTGTGTGTGTGTGTGTGTGGTTACCTATAGATTCCGAAACGGCTGAACCAATTTTCTTGAAAATTTACAGTTGTACTATAAGCGTCTGCGAGTGTTCTTAGCTAGATTTTGTGTCGAGGTACCCCCGATAAATATCGAAAATCGATAATCGAAAAAATCGGGTTATAGGAGAAGTAGTCCGATTTTAATCAAATTTTAAACACTCATGCATAAAGACATAAGAAACGATATTCAGAAGTTTCAAGGTTGCAGTTCTTACAATAGTGCAGAAAGTCGATATATATATATATATATATATATAAGGCAAGATATTTGTGCGTGTGTCTGTTTATCTGCCTGTATGTCTGTATTTTTTCCAGCCCTTTTATTTTAGTTTTTGCTTCGGGTTTGGCTCTAAGTGGGTATAATTGTAGTTCTTAGTCTCAGCCAAGATGCCATTTACTCAGAGGACTTATTTAGCCTTCGTTCGTTTTTCTTTCAGTCTACGGTTTCGCTTTAATTGGAAACAACTACTGATTTTTAGTCTTTCGTGCCAACGTACAAAGAGTCTGAGCTCCAGGACCATGGATTAGTTGGAAAGCTTTCATTACATCCGAGCAACGCCGGGCTATACTGCTAGTTTGAAATATTTACCATGGCTGAGGAGAGCGAAGGGATAGAGATATTCACAAATTATTAAGCATAGAAAAAGTAGTGTTATGATCTGAGGTTAGTTCTCTGTTGGAGATCTCTACTTGATAAATGGCACCATGGACAGAGGTCTATATATGTAGATTTAAATTAGGCGTCCGCGACAAAGTGGTTTGCGTCTTACTAGCCGTGATTCTTATCATCAAGATGGTAATGGTCCAAAGCAAATTTCTGATTTAAATTAGAGAAGAATAGCTGATTGTTTGCCAATCACTTCGTGCGTGTGATATTGCATGTGTGTATATAATGTATAGAAGGTGCCGTGGAGTAATAAATAGCGGCTCGGATTGAGAAATTAGAGGGCCGATCTCGAATTTTAGTTGAATTCTTTACATTCACTTGCGTGCTAATACCCATGGGCACGGTATGAAGCCATCGCTTCTCCCCACTCCAGTATAGCTCGGCGTTGCTCGGGTGTAATGAAAGCTTTAAAACTAATCCATGGTCCTGGAGCTCAGACTCAGCCTAAAGAATATTTGTGTGAAGTTTGGTGAGAATCGGATAAAAATTGTGGATTTGTATAAAGGACATACAGACAAACAGACACACACACAAACATCTTGCCTTTTGTATATATATATATTATCAATTTTTCGCACTATTGTAAGAACTGCAACTTTGAAACTTCTGAATATCGTTTCTTATGTCTTTATCTATGAGTGTTTCAAATTTGATTAAAATCGGACCACTCCTTCTATAACCCGACTTTTTCGATTATCGATTTTCGATATTTATCGGGGGTACCTCGACACAAAACCTCGCTAAGAACACTCGCAGACGCTTATAGTACAACTGTGTAAATTTTCAAGAAAATCAGTTCAGCCGTTTCGGAGTCTATATGTAACGGACACACACACACACACAGACACACACAGAGACAAATTTCCATTTGTAAATAAGTCTAGATTTGAATCTGGAATGTGATCGATCCCGACTTAGCCGCTCAGATACAGTCACTTTCTCACCGGCACAATGTGGCTTCCTTGTGTCTCTTCTACAAATGCTTTCACGGCTTCTGCTCCGATGAACTTAAATCGCTGGTGCACCCCCTATCTATGAATTTACTCGAGCCACAAGATTAGCAACTAGGTTCCACCCTTTTACTGTGAAACAAGAAAAATGTAAAGGCAAATTCTACTCCAACAGCTTCTTTTCTTGCACTTCCCGCCTGTGGAATTCCCTTCCGTTTACTTGCTTTCCCGACAGCTACAATCTCCAAGAATTTAAATGTAAAGTCAATAGTCATCTATCTCACTATTCTGCATCCTCTCTCTCATGCTCCTTTCTCTGTCCACTCCACTCTCATCAGTATTCTCATCCTTCTCTTACCCACTTCCTGACACCCTCTATAACCTCTTACTCTTTCTCATAACTTTCCTCTTATGTAAACCCCTGCAAAACAATGGCAGTAAAATGCCTTGCTTGGGGGTGATGTGATTATAAAAAAAATAATATTCATCTTGTGATGCTTATCGCAATCAAATTTCTCTTCCTTGTTAGAAGACCCTGTTTTAAAATCTTAATACCAAATTATACTAGCAAAATCTTTGTCAATTATGAGTAATAATCTTTAATGAACACTGCTCGTTGGTATGTAAAACAGCAGAAGGTATTTTTATTGCTACAAATTGCAAGAACCCATGAAGTATTTTATTTCTCGCGTAATGTCCCAGTTTTTAACTCTAAATTCCAAGCAATTAAAAGCAAAATATCTGTTCACTCAAACATTTTAAAACAAGTGAACATACAGTTAGTGTTATGGTTAAAGAGTTCAAAAGCAGATTCTGCCGACAGTTTAAATTGTAACTGAGTCTAGTGCGTACACTTCCGCACTAACACGTTTGGGAAAAGTATGAATTACTATGTCCTCACAACTATGGATTAAATAGCAGCGTAGTTCTCGGTTCTTTGGCCTTGGGTTGTAGTTATTCTAGGAAAAGATAGACATGCCTCAGTCTCAAGAAAACTATGGTGATCTTCTAAGCGCAGTATAGGATACCCAGTGGGGGCCGAACTCACTACTCAATTGGAATGTTTCTAGCGAAACAAGCTTGCTAACCATGACACCACCTCGAGGTGCCCCAGTCTGGTAAGACTATGGAGCCTACTAGAAGGACTAGTGTTACGTGTTTTAACAAAAAAAAAAAAAAGAAATGATTGACAAAAACTCAGAGCTAAATCACAGACAAATATTTAATTTACAAAAAACACCAGATAAAATATTTACAAATATACAATTTTTGTTGCATTCAAAACAAGAAACATAGAATTTATTACTGGCGAGTGTTACGAGGAGAGAAGGGGAAGGTAAGGTGTCAAATATCTTATCCCAATTAAGCTAGCGAAGTAGTTTAAGTGCTATAATTTTTGGAAATCATCAAATGTGTATATAAAGAATAATTTTCAGTATGGACAATGAAAGAGTCAAAAATATCTATTAACCCATTTAGTTCCATGATGTTCTCTTTCAAGTTTAAGTTGGTCGGTAACTTTTCGTAGAGATTCTTTCGGTTAACTATATACAAATCTTGAATCGGGCCGGAGTTGATAATGTCAGCAAATTCTTTTGACAACTAACTATTCTTTTCCCAAAGCCTATTTTTATAGGGGCTAACACCTAATCTGCTTATTTCTCGAAATCTCTCGAATCTACTGGAATTTTCTCGAACATTCTACAATCTTCCAAACGTTCTATTTCTAATTTCCTTATTTTTACGACTAGTTCATGAATGAGAACTTTTTTTGTAATATGTGGTTTCCGGCTTTCTTTTTTTTCAATCTTAAGTAGCCCCCTGCACATCAGTGGCGTTACCGCCATGCTTGAGGTGATATGATTTAAAAAAAAAGGAAAACACGTAGGACTCAGTAGAATCCCTTAATATAACCTTTTAGAAATTATATATAAAAATAATATTAATAAACTAGCAGTATAGCCCGGCGTTGCTCGGGTGTAATGAAAGCTTTAAAACTAGTCCATGGTCCTGGATCTCAGACTCTTTGGACGTTGGCACAAAAGACTAAAAGCAATAGTTGTTTCCAGTTAAAGCGAAACCGTAGACTGAAAGAAAAATGAATGGATGTAAGTCAAATTTGGATTTCCTGGTATCAATATCAAATACGTTTTCTCATCGTAAACTGAATTTTGAAGGCTAAATAAGTCCTCTCAGTAAATGGTATCATGGCTGAGACTAAGAACTACAATTATACCTACTTAGAGCCAAACCCGAAGCAAAAACTAAAATAAAAGGGCTTGAAAAAATACAGACATACAGGCATATAAACAGACACACACACAAACATCTTGCCTTATATATATATATATATATATATATATATATATATATATATATATATATATATATCGACTTTCTGCACTATTGTAAGAACTGCAACCTTGAAGCTTCTGAATATCGTTTCTTATGTCTTTATCTATGAGTGTATCAAATTTGATTAAAATCGGACCACTCCTTCTATAACCCGATTTTTTCGATTATCGATTTTCGATATTTATCGGGGGTACCTCTACACAAAATCTAGCTAAGAACACTCGCAGACGCTCATAGTACAACTGTATTAATTTTTCAAGAAAATCAGTTCAGCCGTTTTGGAGTCTGTAGGTAACGGACACACACACACATACACACACAGAGACAAAGTTCCATTTATAAATAAGTTTAGATGCATCCTTGTAACACTAGTTAATTACAGTTATAGATGGACACTCAAGCACACGTTGTGTTTCTTTCGCCTCAACAGAGCCAATCTGTGGTTTGTACTGCCACTATACCAAGCGGAACTCAATCGTAGCTTCTTGGCGAGAACATGCTATGTGGCATGATCTGCGGTTGAACACGTTCAGGACGCTCAAACCTCAGCAACGATAACTTTTGACTTCGTCGACGGCTCCCAATCACAAGAGTTGGATCAATATGTCAAGAGGTTTTCAGACATCTATTTTTGTAATGATTTCCCTCCAAGCAAAGCAGAAATGCAACCGGTGTACAGTGAAAGAATAAATAAAGCATAGTGTATGTTGAGAATGAATGAGAAAGATGGGAATCAAATAGACAGATGAGGACAATTGACGTTGCATTTCAACTTTTTAAAGAAGTTTAAACTCTCAGGGAAGCAAGCAAATGCAAGTGTTCGGGCTTTTGTCCTAATCTTTATTGCTATGTTTACGACGTTTCGGCCGTTGTACGCTCCGGCCTTCTTCAGTTGCTAAACATGGAAATAAAAATGAGGACAACAATCCGAACAGTGTAAATAATATAAATACTACCTCATTTCAGAAGTACAGACAAATATTAGGTTGTCCCAAAAGTTCGTAAACACTTGCGAAAAATTGACCAGATCCGAAAGCTTGCAGATCGATGGCAGAATGTCTTGGAAAATGATGGTCTTTATTTTGAGCAATAATTTTTGTTATTTTTGCGAGTAAAATTTCATTTTTTTTGCAAGTGTTTTCTGGTAACATTAGATTACTTGGCGAGTAAAATTTCAATTTTTTGCAAGTGTTTACGAACTTTTAGGACAACCTAATACAAATGGAAGTAAATTCCACAGACGGGAAGTGCGAAAAAAGAAACTGTTAGAGTAGAAGTGAGGGTTATCTTTATATATATTTCGACGGTAAAAGAGTGCCAATTTAGTAGCACGAGTAAAACATGTGGTCGGGATACCAGGAAAAAATGATCCCCGGCATAGTTGCCATGAAAATACTTGTAAAGACCATGAAATACATTAATTTAAATTAATGTCATAAAGTCCAAGAGAAACATTAAGTCTGTTCTTCAATATGGCAGTGAATTCTGGACAATCTCATCAAAGACGAAGGACATAAAACAATAAAAATGTTGTTCTACAGAAGGATGCTGAGGATATCATGGACCTAGCATGTGGGCAATGATGAGGTTTTGTAAAGCATGGAAACGAAAAGGAAACTAATAGTGAACATCAGGAAATAACAGCTGAAGTTCCTGGGACATGTGGTGAGGAAGGAGGACTTGGAGAATCCGATACTTACAAGTCAGACAGAAGGAAAGAGAGAGAGGGAAAAGCAGAGTGTAACATACTTGACAGGCCTGAGCAATTCTCCTACTTCTTATCGATCTTTTGGTCAATACATCACCACTAAAGCTCAGATTACTGGAGATCGGGCACTTTAACCAAGACCCCAACTCTAGAAAGATTGCCACTCAGGGCTTATTGGTGACTTTCCACCAGCACAAACATCGTTGGCTTCCGAACGGTTTCAGCTATGCAATTTCACTCACTCACTCACAAGGCATCACGTGGATGTGATTTTCAAGCATTTCCCAAGGCAGCATATATCTATTTTCTCCCAACCATGGGATAAACAGTAAGATTTTTATCTGGATAAATAATTATTATAAGAATTACATAATGGTTTTATTACTTAGATAAAGCCAGATAGAGTTAACGCGATTCTTCAACCATTATTGAAATTATTTTTTTTAATTGTGCCATTAGAAAGACCATTTTATGAAGTTTCAATCCTTTAACGGACATTAATTTTTTTTTCACTCTAAAATGTTATTACTCTTGATTAATCGACCTTGGTGAAATTCGAACCCAAGTCTCATGGTAATAATCGTAATCATTGAACCCGTTTTTATAAACACTAATAAGATTACTAGGATTAATGTCTTTTATATAAAAAATGCGTGGTGTAGTGCAGTGGATGTGGACTCAGAATTAGATAATCGGAGAGCCGAGTTCGAATTCAAAGTTAAATTAGTTGCATTCACTTATGCGCAAATATCCTAGAAAAGGTATTAATCTATCTGTTCTCCCTTCAGCTATGGATTAAATAGCAAGACAGCTTAGGTTCTTTAACTTTGGTTGTCAAGCAGCTTACCGCAGAAAGTCAATACAACGTTCTACAGAAAAATCTTGGGTAATCATGTCTTCTTTCAAGCGTGTATCCCGTATGGCACTTAACTGACTGACTGAATATAATAGTTGAAAACATGATTAAGAATTTTACTGGTCATGAAGTGGGTGATCAGTTTTATATTGTTATGAAGTAATAAACTGATCCCCCACTAATTACTACTTATTCATAAAATCCGTTTCTTCTCACTTCAGCTATAGTTTAAAGAGCAGGATAGAAGATTCTTTGCCCAGTCACTGATGTCTCTTTCGAGACATGATCGCCCAAGCGTGTATCACGTATGGCACTTAACTGACTGACTGAATATAATAGTTGAAAACATGATTAAGGATTTACTGGTCATGAAGTGGGTGATCAGTTTTATATTGTTATGAAGTAATAAACTGATCCCCCACTAATTACTACTTATTCATACAATCCGTTTCTTCTCACTTCAGCTATAGTTTAAAGAGCAGGATAGAAGATTCTTTACCCAGTCACTCATGTCTCTTTCGAGACATGATCACCCAAGCGTGTATCACGTATGACACTTAACTGACTGGCTGAATATAATAGTTGGAAACATAAGTAAATCTTGTAAAGCAGGAGACCGTTTTTCCATTGCAATGAAGTAATAAATTGATCCCTATTAATTATCAATTAAATCAATTATCAATATAATAATATAATACAGGCTGACCCCAAAAAACGGGAACTTTTTAAGTGTGTATTGGCAATGAGCAAGTGGCAGCACTGGGAAACAGTGGCCTCACGAAGTAAACACTCTGCAATTTCAGAAACCATAGATCAAGATGAATTTCTAAGCAAGTTATGGATGTCAGGTGAGACCCATTTTCATCTCACTGGTTACGTGAATAAGCAGAACCACCGTTACTGGGCAGACACAAATCCTAATGAAGTTCATTAGCTCCCTTTACACGCTAGTAAGGTGACGGTATGGTGTGCCCTTTCATTACATCGGATCATAGGACCTTATTTTTTGGAAAATGAAAATGAACAGTCACTGTCATTATCTCAAAAGCAGATTTCAAGGATGCATTCGTACAGGAGGACCCCCATCTACAGGACGCAATCTTTAAAAAATGATAATTTCATCACTGTTTCTTAAATGGTATGTCTTAAGGTCTCAATTACCTTGAATAAAATATTTTTCTTCCATCACTCTTGCTTTTATTGGATTGTTAAAAAGTTCCCGTTTTTTTTGTTTTTTTTTTGGTCACCCTGTATAGTCCGTTGCTTCTCGCTCCAGCTGTGAGTTAAATAGCCTTGGCAAGCAATCTACCTCAGAATGTAATGGCACTCTACTGAGGGAAAATCTTCTGCCCAGTCAGTCATTTTTCTTTCGAGACATGATTACCCAAGCGTGTATCACGTATGTATCACTGACTGATTATATAATTGATGTATGGTTAGGTCTTGAAGGCTATCACAATGCGTTTAGTAACATAAAGGAAGGTCAAGAAGTTGTTGGGTATTACCTATTTATTACATATTAATATTTTGAGATCAAAATCTCATCTTCAGAATGGTAGAAGACCTTGTTTTCGAGTACCGTGCCTTTCAATGAATGGTCATATATATATATGTGTGTGTGTGTGTGTGTGTATGTGTGTGTGTGTGTGATTGATAGTTGGCGCTGTTTTACGGTCTGATGATATCAGTCCGTTTTAATTTGTGGTTTATCTAAGTATCCGTTGACCTGACAGATAGTTTGACATTTGCCAAAGTGGTAGAGGGCCACGTTTTATGACCTGGTGTTATATCTATCTGTTTTTTTTTGGGGGGGGGCGTGTTTATTGTTACACTTTTTTTTGCCATCCTGTATTCGTTCTCGTGTGTGCATGTGCGTGTGTGCGTCATGTGTGTGTGTGTGTGTGTGTGTATGTTTATGTGCGTATATTTCTGTTTTATTTTTATTTTTTATTAATTTTTTTTCCCTCTGTGATCATTTTATATATATTTACCTACATACCTTTTCTCGGTGGTATCATGTGTCTGTGTGTACGTGTGTATATATATACGTGTGTGTGTGTGTGTGTGTGTATGTGTTCCAGCTTATAGTATGTTGGAGTGAGTGTGTGTGTGTATAAATATATATATACGTGTGTGTGTTTTTGTAGGCAGTTCATTTAAATAGTTACAGCCAACAATCAAAAAAATTATTTGTTATAAACTGCATGTGTGTTTGCAGGAAGTATATGGCATAACAGCATCACTGGTGATGCTTCTAAAGACTTCCCGCCCTTCTAGGGAATACTGGAATCAAGATGGATTTTAAATAAATACGTTGTTGAGATTATCACTTATTTTGCCGTCTTTGTGTTCACTGCGACTTTTCAACAGCCAGTATCTCTTATATAAAATATCTTTCCACCTTAATAGTCACTGAAAAGTGACGAAGTGGAAAATTTATTAAAGACGCGTTTTGCAAAGCGCGTCAGCTCTCTTCGGCATGAATGTTGGTTTCTCTTTTTTCAAATGGAACATTGGTCTCCTTTCGATGCCACGTCCGACCAAATGCTGACGAAGCATAGGAGAGCTCGTTTTCTTTCAGACATGCAAATCTAAATTTGGATCTACAAAAGGTCCCCACACACATGTATACACACTTTTAGAATAATCAATTGTTTTGAATTCAGCGAAATATATATATATATATATATATATATATATACACTCCTGGCCATATATATATATATATATATATATATATATATATACACTACTGGCCATATATATATATATATATATATATATATATATATATATATATATATATACAATACTGGCCATATATATATATATATAGCCATCCGCAGACAGATCTGTTTCGCTGTATCACAGCTCATCAGTACGGTTAGACTCCGATCGTTTCCTAACCCAGGATTGAAACACGACCGAATCGGCGATTCTACCTCTGGGCCACGAGCGTCCGGTAGAAGAAGGCAGATCTTTTAGCGTATATATATATGTACACTACTGGCCATAATTATTAGGTCACCCCAGTGTTTAAAAGAATGATGCATTTTATACTATTTTTTAGTATTTATTGCTAAGTGAAAAATTGTAAATGAAAATAGAATGGTTTTTTGTTATTACTGCACATTAATATGTGCATCAAATGAATTTATAAATATTTGATAATTACCTATATTACAGTTTCATCAATGAAAAAGTGAAGAAAATTTAGGATGATTCGGACGAGTTTATCTTTCCTTCCTTGCGTTGTAAAATTTGGCAAAGTAATAATAACAAAAGAACCATTCTATTTTCATTTGGCCATAAATACTAAAAATAGTATGGGGTGGCCTAATAATTATGGCTGGCAGTGTACTTCAAGTCACTTAGGAATTCTAGCGCGTTCCTCGTCGTTAAGCAAAAAATAATAGCTTAAATCTGCAGGACGGAAAGATTTGCCGAAGAAGTGACAATTCAAAACGTATTCATGAGAAATGTTAACATATCAGTGCAAAAGACTTTTCAAGATTGGTTATTAATAAAGTGTACCTCTCTGAAGCTAAAATAAATCACAGAGATTTAGCCAATTGCAGAAGCCATGTCATTTGAACACATACAATAGCAACCACAACGAAAACAAAAATGAGAAGGTTTAGAAGAAAAATCAAGCTGTTAACATTCTTCTTCTTCTTCTTCTTCTTTGTGCCGTGTCCCTTCTGGACGTAAGCAATCATGACCGTCTACATCTCCTTATCCATAGTAGTTCTTTCTTCTGTTACCCCTTTCAAACACCGCTCTGCCATCCATTTGCTCAACCCAATCAAGTATATTACGCGTTGCTTTCCCCAGCCTCCCTTTTCCTCTATCTGACATGTGAGTATTAGATTCTCCAAGCCCTTCTACCTCATTACATGTCAGCAGTCTTTTCCTGATGTTAAGTCCTAGCTTCCTTTTCTTTTCAATCCTCCTCAAAACCTCGTCGTTGCTGACATACCCATTCCATGGTATCCTCAGCAGTCTTCTGTAGAGCCACATTTCGCTTTCCTTCATCTTTGATGAAATTGTCCAGCATTCGCTGCCATATTAAAGAACAGACATCACATAGCAATCCACTACTCTCTTGTTTGTTTTCAGTGAAATTTTCCTGTCTCTTAATACTCAACTCAGCTTCTGGAATGCATTCTTTGCCATTACAATTCACCTTCGGATATTCATATCGCACATTCCAACCCTTGTTAGAATACTTCCCAGGTATTTAAAGTTCTGTACTTACTTGATTTTAGTATCTTCGGTCTATAGTTGGCATTTTGGGTTCCTCTTTTTACTGATAACATTCAGATTTTTATAGTTTATATGTAGTCCTTTCTTCGGCTAATTATTCAAAAACAAAAGATTTGGAAGGAAACCCCTATCAATAGATCAATAACTGTGGACTTGAGAAAAATTTAATTTCCAGAAAAACTTTTTTAAGAAAATATGTTTTTACTTAAACGTTATTTCATTTTCAATTTCTCGAATATTCAGGCCGGTAGATGAACATAAATTAATATATTGTTTAATTATTGTATATCCTCTTTGTCGAAGAAGAAAATAAAACTTCAACCAATTCATCGGTGGAACAATGTTTTATACCCACTTCAACGGATATTAAATCTCCAATCCTTTTGTGGTTTCTCAAATCAAATGTTGTCTTTTAAGGAAAAAATGCCGAAATGTAAACTTCAAACACAAACACTTCAAAATGACTTGCTTTTTCAAAACTGATAAAATCGACAGACATCACCACTTCGTATTTAAAAAAAGAATATTCATATCTTTATTCACTTTTCTCCCCGCAACCTATTCACCTCTCTTATGCAATTCAGTTGTACAGACTTAGGAATTTGTCTCCTGGAACCGGAAGTAGAGTTAAGTGAGCAAGTGATGGCGTACACTCTGGCCAGGGATAAAAATTCCCCGGTCCCCGCAACCTATTCAACTCTCTTAAGCAATGGAGTGGTACAGCCTTAGGAATTTGTCTCCTGGAACCGGAAGTAGAGTTAAGTTATCCCCAGAAAAGATAAAAAAATAAAAATATTAAAGAGATATATAATTTTCATAGCAAGCACAGGAATTTAGGAATTTGTCTCCTGGAACCAGAAGTAGAGTTAAGTGAGCAACTGATCGCGTACACTCTGGCCAGGTATAAAAATTGCCCGGTCCCCGCAACCTATTCACCTCTCTTATGCAATGCACTGGTACAGCCTTAGGAATTTGTCTCCTGGAACCGGAAGTAGAGTTAAGTGAGCAACTGATGGCGTACACTCTGGCCTGGGATAAAAATTGCCCGGCCCCCGCAACCTATTCACCTCTCTTATGCAATGGAGTGGTACGGCTTCAGGAATTTGTTTCCTGAACCGCAAGTAGAGTTAAGTGAGCAACTGATCGCATACACTCTGGCCAGGGATAAAAATTGCCCGGTCCCCGCAACCTATTCACCTCTCTTATGTAATGGAGTGGTACGGCTTCAGGAATTTGTCTCCTGGAACCGGAAGTAGAGTTAAGTGAGCAACTGATGGCGTACACACTGGTCAGGGATAAAAATTGCCCGGTCCCCGCAACCTATTCACCTCTATTATCTAATGGAGTGGTACGGCTTCAGGAATTTGTTTCCTGGAACCGGAAGTAGAGTTAAGTGAGCAACTGATCGCGTACACTCTGGCCAGGGATAAAAATTGCCCGGTCCCCGCAACCTAACCGGAAGTATAGTTAAGTTATCCCCAGAAAAGATAAAAAAATAAAAATATTAAAGAGATATATAATTTTCATAGCAAGCACAGGAATTTAGGAATTTGTCTCCTGGAACCAGAAGTAGAGTTAAGTGAGCAACTGATCGCGTACACTCTGGCCAGGTATAAAAATTGCCCGGTCCCCGCAACCTATTCACCTCTCTTATGCAATGCACTGGTACAGCCTTAGGAATTTGTCTCCTGGAACCAGAAGTAGAGTTAAGTGAGCAACTGATGGCGTACACTCTGGTCAGGGATAAAAATTGCCCGGTCCCCGCAACCTATTCACCTCTATTATCTAATGGAGTGGTACGGCTTCAGGAATTTGTTTCCTGGAACCGGAAGTAGAGTTAAGTGAGCAACTGATGGCGTACACTCTGGCCAGGGATAAAAATTCCCCGGTCCCCGCAACCTATTCAACTCTCTTATGCAATGGAGTGGTACAGCCTTAGGAATTTGTCTCCTGGAACCGAAAGTAGAGTTAAGTTATCCCCAGAAAAGATAAAAAAATAAAAATATTAAAGAGATATATAATTTTCATAGCAAGCACAGAATGTTGTATGAAAACCTTTCCGATAAAATACAAAGAAAATATTTTTAAGTAACTTTTTAAAAATTACAATGCATAAATTATCTCAAAATAAATTAATTCAAAAACCAAAATGGTTTTATTATTTCGTCTTTTAACGAATATAGTTTTTTCCCCGGTATCTTGATGCATTTCCTATCTATTGGATTTGTGGTAAAATTTTTTCGATTACATTTTATATTTAATTTTATTTATTATCTGTCAACGCAGACATATATAAACCATACACACGCACACTCATACATACACAAACACACTTGCTGGTACACACACACACTCACTAAAATTAACGACAGTAGTAGCAGCGAAAAATGACCATTCACTGAAAGGCACGGTCCACATGCGGACGTGAAAACAAGCTCTCCTAATATTTTGGAGATGAGATTTTGATCCTGAAATATTAATAAATAATAAATAGGTAATAGCCAACACCTTTTTACCTTCCTTTATTTTATTAAACGCATTGTGATAACCTTCAAAACCTATCCATACGTTTCATTTTTTATTTAAATGCGAGACAATTTTTCTCTCCAGGATCTATCTTACATATTTATAAGTATACCATTCGTCAATGCTTAAAATATTACTGCCACTGCTTGTGTTTTTTTTTTCCAGAGAATAACCGATAATATTGATCCTGATTTGGTAGTTCGGCTTACGTAACTTTCGAATTCAAATTGAATTCCTTGCATTCACTATGCACAAATACCCTTAGGAAAGGTATTAACTCGTCTCTTCCCTCCAGTTATGGGTTAAATAATAGGACAGATTGGGTTCTATAGCCTTGGCTGGTAACCATTCTACCGCAGAAAGCAATAGCAAACTAGTGCGGAATAATCTTCGAGACATGATCGCCCAATGCGTGTGTCACATATGGCACTTAACTAACTGACTGAATATAATAGTTTCAAACATGATTAAGGCTTCTACTGGACATAAAGTGGGAGATTAGTTTTATATTGTTATGAAGTAATAAACTGATCCCCTCTTAATTACTACTAATTAATATAATACATTTCTTCCCCTTCTAGCTATGAGTCAAATAACAGGACAGATTGGGTTCTATAGCCTTGGGTGACAACCAGTCTACCGAAGAAAGCAACGGCAAGCTACTGCGGGATAATCTTCTGTCCAGTTAGTCATGTCTCTTTCGAGACATGATCGCCCAAAGCGTGCGTTACGTATGGCATTTAACTGACTGACTGACTGACTAGACAATTTGTAGTAGAGCTGGTTAGATGTACACATAAATTCTATGCTAACAGTTTTTTTTTTTTGTTTGTTTTTTTTTTTTTCGCTTGTGAAACTCCTTCCCGGTCCTGTGCTTTCCAACCATCTTTAATCTGCAAAAATTTAAATGCAATGTCAATCCCTATCTGCTGTGGCCTTTATTACTCTTTTCAACCATTATTAATGTCCCTGTTCCTAGTTCTTTTACAGCCTGTAAATACTTGTATCTTAGTGGCATTAGTGCCTTGCATAAGATGATGCCGATTTAAACAAATCTCGCCATACAAATCTCCTCACCTTAACTCATCTTACAATTTAATGTCATTCATCCGTCTACAACTAATTATCAAAACGTAAGCATATGATAAAGCATAAAGAAAAACATTCTTATACTTTTTTATTTTTTTTAATAATCGTATCGCCCCAAGCAAGGCATTTTACTGCCACTGTTTTGTAGGGGGTTACATAGAAAGAAAGTTATGAGAAAGAGTGACAGGTGTCAGGAAATGGGTAAGAAAAGGATGAGAATACTGATGAGAGTAAAGTGGATGGAGAAAGGAGCATGAGAGGGGATGCAGGTTAGTGAGATAGGAGATGACTATTGACTCTACATTTAAATTCTTGGAGATTATAGCTCTCGGGGAAGCAAGTGAACGGAAGGGAATTCCACAGGCAGGAAGTGCGAGAAAAGAAGCTGTTGGAGTAGAATTGCGTTTACATTTAATTGGTTTCACAGTAAAAGGGTGGGACCTAGTTGCTAATCTGGTGGCTCGAGTAAATTCATATATAAGGGGTAACAGTGAGCTAAGTTCATCGGAGCAGAAGCCGTGAAAGTATTTGCAGAAAAGACACAGGGAAGCCACATTGCGCCGGTGGGAAAGTGACTGTATCTGAGCTGCCAAGTCGGGATCGATTAAAATACAGATTCTCCGTTGGATTTTGTCAGGGGCCCCTAGGTGGATAGCAGAAGGATCCGACCAGATATGGCAGCAGTATTCAATGGGTAGATGGTAGATTTGTATATGTGCAGGATTGTTTCAAACGGGGAAACTTTTTGGCCCTACACAGAGAACTGACCTTCATATCAGATTTACTTTCTCTTTCTTAATTCTTCCACACCCCTTAACACCTTGTCTTTCCTGCCTTGCAGGGGTGATACGGATTCTTAAAATATTGACACAGTGTCTAACAGTTATCAAAACTAAATGGGATCAACAATATGATTTCATCTACACTTATATATTCATCTGACGTTTCAGCCGTTGTACGCTCCGGCCTTCTTCAGATCTTAGGAATTTCGAACCTAACCCTTTATTACAATCACTGCGGTATATCGTTCTCATTCCTTGCGTACAGCCTCAATTGAAAGTCATGAGTTATCCCCCTCTAACCCTGCAAGTAACTTGTTCGGTACTGCTATAGCCTGGTATTGAAGTCACAACTCTAAGAATCAAGTCAGGAACTAACCAACCTCTATATTCACTTGGCTATGTGTCCTTAAGAAGATATACTCCAGTAATTGTAATAAAGGGTTCGGTTCAAAATTCTTAGCACCCGAAGAAGGCCGGAACGTACAACAGCCGAAACCTCGTGCAAATGGCAACAAAGATGAGGACAATAGTCCGAATAATGTAAATACTTTAAATACTACCTTATCTCAGAAATATAGACAAATTGAATGATCTATTATTAAACTTCGTACAAATGGCAACAAAGATGAGGACAATAGTCCGAATAATGTAAATAATGTGAATACTTCCTCATCTCAGAAATATAGACAAATGCAATTTTGATTGTTATGTACTGTCCTCCTCATTACACTTTCCTCTTACCGCTTATTATTGATCTTTCTGTTCCTAATTATTTCACTCTCTATTACCCTCCTCGTGTCTTAGGGACATTACCGTCTTGCGTGGGATGATGCAGATTTTAAAAATACTCTTTTATCAGATCTAATGTTAAAAATCTAGGATCCATTTGTGAAAATTCTTCTTTTTTAATAATTTCAACCAAGGCAAGGCGATAAAGCCCCTACATCTCAAGGGGTTACTGAGAGTAAAAGATACTGAGAAAACGTTATTGAGGAGAAAGAAAGATAAAAAAAAAACAATTTTTGAAAAGAATTGGCTTTGCAATCAAATTCTTGAAAACTACAGAACGTCCATCAAATTTCTGCCAATATATTGATCATCAGTCGTTTCCACCATATTTTTTCCAGTTGGACCATATTCTGCTCCAGATTCTAGATTTGGATCTGGTGTCTTTGATCAGTAAAAAACTATATTAGTCGAAACTATTCAGTAATTCTTTTGTGGATGTTTTCGGGCACACATTTGTTTCCTTCTCTGTGTTTTGGCCTGTAGCTGGACGGTCTCCATAAAGAGAAAAAATCATTGGAACCATCAGAAAAGGATTATCTTTGATTTGGCCCACTATCAGGTTTTTGTCTTTGGTTGAAACGACAAAAAGCTACCAGCTGGAAGAGGGATTAGAAAATGAAGTCGATTGTCATTGCTGGGTTTCTGCTACAAACCGGCTTTTGTTTGTGACTGGTTAATAGGCGAGAGAAGTTTAATTTTCTTAGATTCACAGGATTGTGTAATAAATAACCATTTATTTTGTGTGGTCTGACTTGGGTAGGTGGGTTGTCATGGCGTCGCTGTAAAAGGTCAAGAAGAAGAGGAAGTGAGGAAAGTAGAGGAAAAGAATAAAGCAAAGGAGAAGAGAAAGGCGGAAGAGAATGAGAGAAAAATTAAAGAAAGTAGAAGAAAGAAAGAAAGAAAGAAAGAAAGAAAACATAAAAAGAACGTGAACAGAAAGAAAGATAGGGTAATAAAAGAAAGAAAGACAGAGTAATAAAAGAAAGAAAGAAAGAAAGAAGATTAAAAGAACATCAACAGAAAGAAAGAAAGAAAGGAAGAAAGAAAGAAAGAAAGAAAGAAGAAAAACATTAACAGAACGTGAACAGAAAGAAAGAAATAAAGAGAGGGTAATGAAAGAAAGAAAGAAAGAAAGAAAGAAAGAAAGAACATTAAAATAACGTGAATAGAAAGAAATAAAGAAAGAGTAATAAAATAAAGAAAGAAAGAAAGAACAGGATTAAAAGGGAAAGAAGGAAAGAAAAAAGAAGAAAAAAAGAAGATAAAAGAGGAAGAGGAGGAAGAAAATAAAAAGAGAAGGAAAAGGCGGAAAATTGTAAAGAATAGTTGAATTCATTTGTCTTTCTTACAGACTTTTGAAAATTGTTTAATTCTTCAAGACATTGAGTATTTTAAGGTTGTTTATCATTTATAAACAGTGTTTTTTTTCTTGTTTTTTTGTTTTGTTTTTTAGTCTCCATTTCTTATCTTTTCGCGAGTTTATGATAACTTTCCTTGAGACAAAGATTTTTTCAGAGTTCACAAGAGGGATTAAAAACAAATAAAAACAATATGGAAGCTTAGAAGCAATAAAAAAAAAGAAAGCAAAGCAAGAATAAATTAAGAATTGTAACTGCCAGTGAACAAATCAATCCAAAATGGTCATGATATTTGAGGAGCAAGAATAAATTAAATAAATTAAAGCAATGGAAGTAGAAGATAACAAACAAAAAGTGAAATAGTTTTGAGGGTTTAGTTTTACACACGAGCTCAGCAATTCTGTTCTTTAACCGTCGTAATCAAAATATCCGGCCCTTTGACGGAGTGTTATGTGTGCAAAGATACTCTCTTTCTTAAATAAAGACAAAAACAACAACAGGACAAAATGAACACTGTCGCAATATGAATTTGAACCCTTAAAAAAAAAAACAAACAAACAGATGTCTGAATAAAGGAATGATATATTCAGAAAATATCCTATTCATGACGAAAATCTTTCTGAGGAAGTGAGGGAAATTTCCTTATTTTTTACGATATTTTCAAATATGTTTATGTTTCGCTGTGGTGATGTCTTCATTTATTCCTGAAGTCGCATTAATTAATCCTTATTAGAGCCTTTGTCAAAATATTTCTAATTATCAATAATTAAAATATTTAATTATTGTGTCCATAGTTTTTAACTATTAAGTCTACAAGATCTTACCTTTTGTTTTGAAAATCCCAGTGGCAAATTTTATAACAAGACTAATGGCTTCCAATTCGCAGTTAGGTAGTTTTATGTCAGATAGATTTTGCATTAAGCCTGGTCATTTACGTTTAAGTTTATTGTTTGTACATAAAGAGTTTAAATTTTAGTTGGGGTTTATAGATACTTGTTTTATTTTATGTTCTCCTACCTGTAGTTGTCATTTTGGGGTCCTCTTTTTGCTGATTCAGTTTTGTTGAAGTTTGTATTCACTTACGCGTAAATACCCTTCGTAAAGGTATTAATCCGTCTCTTCCTTCCAGTTATGGGTTAAATAGCAGGACAGATTGGGTTCTATAGCCTTGGTCAGCAACCAGTCTACCGCAGAAAGCAATGGCAACCTACTGCGGGATAATCTTCTGCCCAGTCAGTCATGTCGCTTTCGATACATGATCGCCCAAGCGTGTATCACGTATGGCACTTAACTGACTGACTTCGGGCATTCACTAGTTTTAACCTATTTTAGAATAGAACTTAATCTATTATTTCTATTGAAAATTAGAAGGACGGAAATAGACAAAGATCAGAAAGATAAAAGCTCAGTAAGGATCAAGCAGAGAAAAACTCAGTAAGAATCAAAAAGAGAACGGCTCATTAAGGATCAGAAAAAGGAAAGCTCAGTAAGAACCAGAAACAGAAAGGCTCAGTAGGAATTAAAAAGAGACAGGCTCAGTAAGGATCAGAAATAGAAAAGCTCAGTAAGGATCAGAAAGAGAGAAGCTCAGTAAGAATCAGAAATAGAAAAGCTCAGTAAGGATCAGGAAGAAAAGGCTCAGTAAGGATCAGAAAGAGATAAGCTCAGTAAGGATCAGGAAGAAAAGGCTCAGTAAAGATCAGAAAGAGAGAAACTCAGTAAGGATCAGGAAGAAAAGGCTCAGTAAGGATGAGAAGGTGGAAAGCTCAGTAAGGATCAGAAAGAGAAAGATTTGTTAAGGATAGGAAGCAAAAACACTTGGTAAGAATCAGAAACAAAGATTTGGTTAGGATAGGAAACAGGAACACTTGGTAAAGATCAGAAACAGAACGACTTGCTAAGGATCAAAAACAGAAACGCTTGGTTAGTCTCAGAAACAGAAACACTGGGTAAGAATCAGAAAGAAAAAGGCTTGTTAAGGATTAGATAAAGAAACAGAAAGGTTCGGTAAAGATCGTGAAAAACGCTAGGTAAGGATCAAAAATAGAAACGCTTGAGAAAGATCAGAAAAAGAAACGGTTGGTAATGATCACAAACAGAAACGCTTAGTTAGGCTCAGAAACAGAAACAATTGGTAGCAATCAGAAACAGAAAGGCTTTGTATGGATTAGAAAGAGAAACAATCAAAAACAGTTACGCTTGGTTAGGCTTAGAAGCAGAAACACTAGGTAAAAATCCGAAAGAGAAATGCTTCGTAAGAATCAGAACTGGAAAGGCTTGGTAAGAATCAGAAAAAAACGCTTGCTTAGGATCAGACACAGAAACGCTTGCTAGGGATAAGTAGCATAAACGCAATGTAAGAATCGGATACAGGAAGGTTTGGTGAGGATCAGAAACTGAGACACTTGGTAAGGATCAGAAACAGAAAGGCTTAGTAAGGATCGGAAACAAAAACCCTAGGTAAAAATCCGAAGTAGAAACGCTTAGGTAGGATCAGAAAGGCTTGGTTAGGCTTACAAACAAAAACACTTGGTAAGAATCAGAAACAGAAAGGCTTGGTAAAGATCAGAAACAGAAAGGCTTGGTAAAGATCAGAAACGGAAAGGCTTATTAAGGATGAGAAACAGAAATACTTGCTATGAATCAGAAATGGTAACGCAAATTAAGAATCAGAAGCAGAAACGCTTAGTAATGATCAGAAATAGAAACGCTTGGTAAAAATCAAAAACAGAATCATTGCGAAATCTCTGAATCAGAAACTGTAGGTAATGATCAGAAACAGAAAAAACTTGGTAAGGATGAGAAACAGAAACGCTTGGTTAGGCTCAAAAACAAAAACATGGTAAAAATCTGAAACAGAAAGTCTTGGTAAGAATCAGTAACAGAAACGCTTGGTAAGGATCAGAAATAGAAACGCTTGGTAAGGATCAGAAATAGAAACGCTTGGTAAGGATCAGAAATAGAAACGCTTGGTAAGGATCAGAAATAGAAACACTTGGTAAGGATCAGAAATAGAAACACTTGGTAAGGATCAGAAATAGAAACGCTTGCTAAGGATCAGAAATAGAATGGCTTGGCTAGGTTCAAAAACAAAATGTTTTTGTAATGCTGAGAAATGTAAACGCTTGGTAACAATTAGAAACAGAAAGGCTTGAAACAGAAATGGTAGGTAAGGCTCAGAAATAGAAATGCTTGGTTAGGTTTATAAACAGAAACACTCCGTAAGAATCAGAAAAAAAAAAGGCTTGGTAAAATCAGAAACGGAAACTCTTGGTAAGAATCAGAAACATAATGGCTTGATAAAGATCAGAAACAGAAACGCTACGTAAGGAGCATAAATAGGAACACTTGGCATGGCTCAAAAATAGAAAAGCGTGGTAAGGTTCAGAAACAGAAAAGCTTTACGGATATAACAATATCCAGCTATGACACGTAAAATGCGAATACATTGGTAATAATCATAATTTGAAAACGCATTTTACAGGAAAGTGTGATTGTCCGTGCTAAGGAATTCCGGTAAACATTACAGAATAATACCGAGATGTCCGACTAGTTGCCTTGGAGACAAAATCAACCCAGAGAAAAGTTATTAAAGGAAAGTGTAACGGAGAAACGGGTAACCCCAACAACAGACCCAAAGTTGGTTGCATGTGGTGCAGTAAGAACTAGGAGTTATGCCCTCTTCCACAATTGGCTGTTGGGATAGGATACTCTACTTAGAGTAGCTGGCACTGACAAAATTTGTTATTGTGCAGCTATTATCCACTAATTTCGAGTTTAGTTAAGCTGAACTGAGCAGAGTTGAGTTGAACAGAGCAGAGCAGAGCTGAGCGGAGTTGAGTTGAGTTGAGCAGAGCAAAGCTGAGCAGAGTTGAGTCGAGTTGAGCAGGGCAGAGCTGAGCAGAGCATTTTACTTCCACTGTTTTGCACGGGGTTACATAGGAGAAAAGTTATGGGATACAGTGACAGGTTATAGGGGGTGTCAGGAAGTGGGTAAGAAAAGAATGAGAATACTGATGAAAGTAGAGTGGACGGAAAAAGAAGCATAAGAGAAAGTATGCAGGTTAATGAGATAAGAGATGACTATCGACTTTAGATTTAAATTCTTGGAGATTGTAGCTGTCGGGCAAGCAAGTAAATAATGAAACGGAATTCCACAGGCGGGAAGTGCGAGAAAAGAAGCTGTTGGGGTAGAATCTGCGTTTACATTTTATTGGTTTCTCAGTAAATGGGTGGGACCTAGTTGCTAATCTTGTGGCTCGAGTAAATTCATACATAGGGAACACCAGAGAGCTAAGTTCATCGGAGCAGAAGCCGTGAAAGTATTTGTAGAAGAGACACAGGGAAGCCACACTGCATTATTTATCCATAGCTGGGTCGCTAACAGGTCGAACAATTCCGGATCAGTGTGGACATGGATACAACAGCAATTAAGAGGAGGTTCCACGCTTCTGAAAACCACCTTACTGCCGGTTGGATTCTATTGTCATACCCAGGACATCAAGCATTTTGGTTGGTGTAGACGACAGAAAATATGAAACGGAAATCTAAAGACACGCAGAAATGGCGAATTAAGCATTCCAAAAACTAAGTAAAATATTAAGTGTTTAGTAACTGAGCGACTATGTAATATCTAATCAACTGATATGACAGTGAATGTTGAGCAATCTCGTTACAAATAGAAAAGAGACTTGGCGTAATGGAGATGTTTCTAAGGAAGGATGCTAAAAACCCCATTGGTGCGCTTTTTCTACTCTTTATCAATGATCTTCCTGATGTAATCAGTTCCCAAGTAGACATCTGTGCAGATGACACCACCATTTACGCCCGTCACAATAAGAAATCGGCCAAGGCTGTGAAAGAAAACCTGGTTGCTGCACTTCAAAAGGACCTCAAACCTGTCGTTGAATGGGGTAGGAAATATCTCGTAAATTTTAATGTCTTCAAAACAAAGCTGCTCTCTTTTAACCACCATAATGAAAAATTTCCTGCCTAACATCAAAAAGGATAATGCTAGAGAGAAACGCACTCCGCCTTCTTGCCCCCCCCTTCTCTCTCTCTCTCTCTCACTCTCTCTCTCTCTCTCTCTATATATATATATATATATATATACTAGCAGTATAGCCCGGCGTTGCTCGGGTGTAATGAAAGCTTTAAAACTAATCAATGGTCCTGGAGCTCAGACTCTTTGGACGTTAGCACGAAACACAAAAAGCAGTAGTTGTTTCAAGTTAAAGCGAAACCGTAGACTGAAAGAAAAATGAATGGATGTAAGTCAAATTTTGATTTCCTGGTATCGATATCAAATCAGTTTTTTCGTCGTAAATTGAATTTTGAAGGCTAAATAAGACCTCTCAGTAAATGGCATCATGACTGAGACTAAGAACTACAATTATACCTACATAGACCCAAACCCGAAGCAAAAACTAAAATAAAAGAGCTGAAAAAAATACAAACATACAGGCAGATAAGCAAACACACACACAAACATCCTGCCTTATATATATATATATATATATATATATATATATATTATCGATTTTCTGCACTATTGTAAGAACTGCAACCTTGATACTTCTGAATATCATTTATTATGTCTTTGTCTATGAGTGTATCAAATTTGATTAAAATCAGACCACTCCTTCTATAACCCGATTTCTTCGATTATCGATTTTCGATATTTATCGGGGGTACCTCGACACAAAATCTAGCTAAGAACACTCGCAGACGCTTATAGTGCCACTGTGTAAATTTTCAATAAAATCGGTTCAGCCGTTTCGGAGTCTATAGGTAACGGACACACACACACAGAGACAAAGATCCATTTATAAATAAGTTTAGATATACCTATGTACCTACGACCTCATAGTAACTATGACCTCGACGGGAGAGGTCATAGTTACTATGCTTACCCCCTCTACCCATAGTAGTAGCAGTTCGCAGACCAATCCCCTCATGCCACTATACCCTCATGTGACCAAGAACCCAGCACCACCAGTTCGTCACCGCCTGCGGCCATCTGCCACGTTAAAAATGGACCTGTCTCCGTGGTTTAATTTTTTCTGTTTAATTCCACTCTGTTAATAATTTAAATGTTCTATGTTCACGATATATTAAATGTTTATCCTTTGATAATGGCTTATGTAAGCCGAAAGCTCAGACCCGATAAAAAAAATCAACAATTACTGCAATTTCTTGTCGTCTTTTAATGACAGTACTATCAAGCTAATCAGATCATACGAAAGGATCTTACACAAAATAAATAGACAGAACTTGTCTGTATTTTTCAATGAAACCTGTTTTAAGTTTATATATATATATATATATTTCTCTCATGAAATGATTACATTAAATCTATTGCTGCATCTACTGCTGGGAATGTTAGAAGTTTTTTCTTTTCAGAATCTATTTTGCACTTTTATAAATCTACCATTTGTCCGTGCATTGAATATTATTGCCATATCAGTTCGGGTGCCCCTGCTATTCACCTTGAATTTCCCGACAAAATCCAAAGAGAATCTACAATATAATCAATTCTGACTTGACAGTCCGCCTTCAGTCACTTTCTCACCGATGTGATGTAGCTTCTCTCTCTCTCTTTTTTACAAGTATTTTCATGGTAATTACTCTGATAAGCTTTTTTTTTCTGGTACCTCGACCATATTTATTTACTCGTGCTACTAGATTGTCACTTAGGTCCCACCCTTTTATGTGTGTATGTGAATGATATAAACACTGAGAAGATTCAATTTTTATTTTAGTGTCTTCCATGCTTGAACATAATCTTCAGGACATCTATATTTATATACCCTTTATTTCTGATGATGATGACTTCTTTTTTAATCATATCACCCCGAGCAAGGCGGCAACGCCACTGATGTTCAGGGGGCTACGCAAGAGTGGAAAGATTGGAAAAGAGAAAGCCGGAAACCACATCCTAAACAGGGAACAAGGGATGAGCCTCCACACCCGTTCAACAGACGTGGGTGGAGTGTGAACCGGGAGATAGTTTAGTCTATCTACTCCACAGTGCTGGCCTCTTTACTGTGCAGACCCCCATGATTCAACCCATTTTATAGTTCACCAACAGAAGGCTTAACTAATCAGGAAGCTCAAAATATTCAATGCGACGTGTATAATAGGCGGCAATATTTTTCCGATTATTCAAGATCAAATCCGATTCAAGACAGTGTCTGATTCAGGAGTGTTAATTTTTTACAGTGTTTCATTGAACAGATTACGTGCTGCAAAGATACTCTATATCCATAAATTATGGCGGACATTATCAACATATAGCATAACTTAGAATTATATTTTTATCATATACACTACCAGCCATTATTGGGTCACCCCAGTTTTTTTATAGAAAATGATGTATTTCATACTATTTTTAGTATATATTGCCAAGTGGATAATTCTAAATGAAAATAGAATGGTTTTTTGTTAATACTGTACAATAACATGTTCATCAAATGAACTGTTCTGGTGTCCAGTTTTTGGGATCTCTTTCCCATGTTAGTCTCTTCTTCTTATTGTTTGGCCGAAGCAAAGGCTTCCTGGCTGCCTTGTAAAGTTTTGCAAATTAATAATAACAAGTCAGTCAGTTAAGTGCCATACGTGACACACGCTTGGGCGATCATGTCTCGAAAGAGACATGAGTGACTGGGCAGAAGATTATCCCGCAGGAGGTTACCATTGCTTTCTGCGGTAGACTGGTTGCCGACCAAGGCTATAGAACCCAATCTGTCCTGCTATTTAACCCATAACTGGAAGGAAGAGACAGATTAATACCTTTCCCAAGGGTTTTGCGCGTAAGTGAATACAATGGATTCAACTGGAATTCGAACTCGGCTCCCCGTTCCGAGCCGATATCCACTGTACCACAACGTACATCCAATTTGGGTTTGTTCTTCTTTTCACAGTATATGTCTGTTTGTGTCCAAAGTAGGTAGCCTAATAATTATGGCCAGTAGTGTATATATACACTATCAGCCATGCTTTACAGGTGTCTTTTTGTGAGGATAAAATTAGTGTGTTTACTTAGCGGATAAGCGGAAAAATAAAGAACTAAGTGGAAATGGAAATTTCCTTATAAGGAAAGAAAAGTAAACATACAAATATATGAATGAGGTTCCTTTGGGAAATACTTAACACCTCTCTTTTTTTTTTTTCTTTTTTTCTGCGAAGGTTTTCCGGTGGCTTAGTGCAACCGAAGATCTCTCTTAATGTGTGAAGAAAGAAATCACGCATGCGCAAGACCTGAGACGGCGTATGTATATGTTTGGCTCTGTGCGAGCACATTCGTTCATGTGAATAACCACAGATGCCAATACACACTTAGCGCCCTCATCCCCCAGGCGTGATTAAGGGTAAAGAAGAGCAGCCTACTTCAGCTCCGACCTTATCTCGAATTTTTTTTTTTTGCGTCTGAAACCAGGCTGAAGAGTGCGAATCGCTTCCCGCAATATATATATATATATATATATATATATATATATATAATTGCAGTTATACAAAGTATACACATATGTGTATGCATATATATATATATATATAAGAGAGAGAGAGAGAGAGAGAGTATGCGTATATATATATATAGAGAGAGAGAGGGGGGGGAGAGAGATTCTAGATAATTGAATTTCAACGGGAATTTGAGACAGTTATGCAAAATGAAGACAAACAATTTAAGTGCATTTTCACTTTCATTTTATGGTATAGAAACTTGAATTGCCTTATTTTAAAGCAGTTAATCACTTAAACTGCTCATTATCGGGATAATATTCTCTGTTGACAGGAAGAGGAAAGATTATATTGAATCAGTTGCAAGGTCTGCCTTTAAGAAAGTTGCTTCACTATGTCGTGCTAGTCCATTTTTCTCGCCAGAATCTATCTTACATAATTATATGCCTACCATTCGCCCATGTTTTGACTATGACTGCCATGTCTACTCTGATGCTTTTGCTATATATTTAGAGATTCTTGATAAAATCCAAAAAAGAATCTTCAACATTATTGGTCACGATCTGGCATCTCGGTTTCAGTAACATTTCCACCGCTGTAATTTAGCTTCCCTGTGCCTTTTCTCTAAATACTTCCATGGTAATTGTTCGGGTGAACTTTATGCTATGGTACTTAGACTTAATGAATTTAAGCGCAGTATTAGATTGGATTTGCGTTCTGGTACAGTGGATATCGGAACGAGAAACCGGGGAGACGAGTTCAAATTCCAGTTGAATTCATTGCATTCACTTACGCGCAAATACCCTTGGGAAAGGTATTAATCCGTCTCTTCTTTCCAGTTATGGGTTAAATAACAGGACAGATTGGGTTCTATAGCCTTTTCTGGCAACCAATCTACCGCAGAAAGCAATGGCAACCTACTGCGGGATAATCTGCCTAGTCAATCATGTTTCTTTCGAGACATGATCGCCCAGCGTTTACTACGTACGGCACTTAACTGACTGACTGACTAGATTGGCAACAAGGTTTTAAAATTGAATTAGTTAGATGCAATCGTAAGTTCTGTGTTAAAAGTATCTATCCTTTCAGTTTTGAATGAGTTCTCTACCCGATTTTTGCTTTCCAGCCAAATTTCATCTTTAATAATTTAAATGCAGTGTCAATCGCTGTCTTTTAATTTCTTCATTTTTCGTTTATTTTTCTCTCCCCTCAATATTGTTTTCTTTCACCCCAAGCAAGGCGGTACCGCCACTGATGCGCAGGGCGGGGGGGGGGGGGCTACGTAAGAGTAAAAGTTTAGGCAGGAGGAGTGTGAAGGATGGGAATACAGGTGTGGTGACGGTTGAAAAGGTAGAGAGAAAAGAAAAGATTTACAGGGTGATGTAGAAAGAACTGGAGTCAAGTGTTTAAGAGATGGATATTGACATTGCATTTAATTTCCTGGAGGTTGTAGCCGTCAGGAAAGCAAGAATATGGCAATGAGTTCCGCAGGCGAGAAGTGCGAGAAAAGAAGCTGATGGAGTTGAATTGTCGTCTGCATTTAGTTGATCTAACTGTGAATGGGTGGGACCCAGGTGCCTGTCTGGTTGCCCGAGTAAACTCCTGTGGCAGGAGCACCAGTGACTTAAGTTCGTCGGAGCAGAAGCCATGAAAATATTTGTAGAAGAGACAGAGGGAAGCCACATCCCGCCGGTGAGAACGTGGCTAGAGTCGAGCTGTTAGGTCGGAACTAATCACATTACAGATTGTCCTTTGGAGCCCGTCGAGAACACTGAGATGAACAGCAGAGGCGCCTGACCAGATATAACAACAGTATTCTATGCAGTGTCGGATGGTTGATTTGTAAGTTGGTTAGTTGTTTCTTTCTGTTTCACACTTAATAACCCACTTGTCTTAGTAGCTTCATTGCCTTGCTTGGATTTTAAACAATTTAAAAGTCTGCAAAACAATTATGAAACACTCTAAAGTAAATTCGGTAATTTTCCAGGCAAAATCCTTTATATTTAAATTTAAATGCAGTTTCAATCTTTATCGTCTATCTTCTTCTTATTATTCTTTTACTGTTTCCTTTACTTAATAGTATTTTTTTAATATTTTCTAACGCTCAGTAACTCTTATGTGTCTTAGTGGCTTTGTTGCCTTGCTCAGCGTGAAATGATTAAAAACGTCGTAAAAACGTTGTGAAGCCCAGTGAATAAAAGAGTTAGTTGGATCCAGTGACTTGATCCAAAGAGTTGTGAGTTCAATACCTGGCTATAGCAGAGGTGAATACAACACTTAAAGAGTAGAGTTTAAGGGAGATAAGTAATACTGAGACATTTGGCAGAGGTATGATTCATGGAGCTAGAACAATCTACCCCGGTGAACGGAAAAAGGGTTCATTTCGAAATTCCAAACACCTGAAAAAGGACGGAGTGTAAAACGGCCGAAATTATATGAATATAGCAACAAAAATGAGGATAACAGCTCGAACAATTATAAATAGTGAAAGTATGTTTTTCATTTCATGCATTTGCCATTTAATAGATTTTACATCGATATATAATACGTTTAAAACTGACACAAATATTTAACATTAAAATGTAAAATTAACATTTTACAAATTTAATCTGTAACTGATTTAACTAGGTACCATCACTCATTTTCGATAATTAACTTTTAAATTGAATAAAAAAAATTTTTTTGAAATTTCTATTTTAGCTTTAATTAAAAGCTAAATGATTAAACTTACTATTTACAGTAAGCAAAATACTCTGGTGTATTTCAAACAGAAATTATAGTGAGTGGAATATAAAATTTTGAGATGATATTTGTTTTGTTTTTTGTTTTTTTAATTTTTCAATTTTTCGGCCGTTTTTAAGCAATCGACACATTTGTGAAGAAAAGTTAATTCTCAGTTTTAAAAATCTTGCAAAAATGAAATATATATCCATGATACATTATTTTTTGAAAATTAGCCAATTTAATGTTACATTCCTCTGATTTCACAAGTATTACTTATTTATAGCATGAAATTCAGAATTCTATTTCTTAATCACAGTGTTGAACTTGTTGACTTGTTCGCCGTATTTCTAATGTGTTGACAGGTTGTCAGATGAAATAAGATGAGTGTATGGCGAACACAAGTGATATAATTATACAAATTTTTCCTATAAAAGAAAGAAACTGTAGGGGCCTCGGTAATGCTTGGTAAATTGGCCTTGTGCCAAACACGTCAGAAGTCCCCACAATTCAAAATATCAGAAGGTTAAAGGTTGGATGTTGAAATGTGGAAGGGTAAAATATTTCGTTTGTACATTAAAGTAAAGATTTATTAACCGAATAACAAAATTGTAAGAAGAAAAATATAAGTGAAATTTTTTAACTGAACACTATAACATTTGTGAGAAAAATGTTCTTTGAGAAAATACATGCAGTCTTGTAGTTAAAATTGTTCAAAGAGAAATGTAAGTATTTAAAATGTCCCACAGAAGTTTAGAGCTCATAGTTGATAGTAGTAAGTAGCTAAGTGCCCCTGGCGTATACTGATAGTAGAAGAATGCGAAGTCTTATGTTCCTTCCCTTTTTTTGGTAGGTTGGCGACAGAGTGAGAGAGCGGATAAAGGAAATAAAGAAATGGTACTTAGAGTGTCCTGCTGTTGTTGTGTTGTTGTTGTCTTTGGCGGCGTGGAGTGAAAACGAACAAAAGAAATTTGGCAGTAAAGGCAAGACGTGACCGAGTCAGCTTGAAGCTTCTTCCTTACATTTTGAGATGCTATCAGATACCTTCTCATTCTAACTGTATTTGACCGATTACCGAACGTGGTTTATATAGTGATGTTCATCGTGTGACCGACTCCAGCAAGCATTTTCTTCTTTAGGTGTGAAAAAGAAATTGACTGACGTCATATATGAATTTTTGATTTCCTATTTAATTAGAATCCAGAATTCTGTTTTTGGATATTTGCCTTGGTTTTGGTCTACTTTTTATCCGAAATATGTTTCTTCGTTTGAATCCAATTTTGCGGGTGTGCAATCTTACTTTTCACACTGACTTGTGAAATTTGTTTTGGTTTGGGTTTTTTCAAAGTGTTCTCAGTCGCTTGGATCCGATTTTGTGGGTCTGCAATTTTACTTTGTGTGTTTTAGTTAACTGTTGGATGATACAGGATTTGTATCCTATAAAACTCTGAAACAAATGATTTTTTAATTTACGCATAGAAATTATCATAAAAAAATTCAAATACATAAAAAAATTAATATTATTTTAAAAATACGAAGGCACAACGATTTGTATTAAACTTTTTAATTTTCAATTAGGAAATATAATCTTCGCTTAATAAGTCTTATACTAACCCCAAAAAATCTTTAAAACATTGTAAAAATATTTTTGAAGTTTTATATATCATTATAATTAAAGAAACAAAACAAATCTTTTAAAATTTCATTATTAATAGAAAAAAATATTGTTTCAGACTATAATGTTTTTAATTTAGAGTATTTATTCAAGCAATTAAAAGCTTATCAAATTAAATAATATCATAGTTTTATTGCATTTTTTAATTTATTATTTAGAGCAGATTTTTGGAAATAGAAGTAAAACTTTTCAAAAAATAACAGATGATTTACATTTCCCAATGAGTCCTGCGTTTAATGAATAAAACCAATTTTCGCAACAGAAGTTAATTTCTTAAAATTTTATGAATTTACGTGGAGGATGTCTAACAGATGTGAAAAAATATTTCTATCAATATTTTTTTAAATGATAATTTCAAAATTAATTTAATTCGTCTATGAATAAGTTCTGTAAGTTTCATTAAAATCCAAATATTGTTTGATTTATGCAAGAATTTCAAATTAATGTGTCATCGGAAAAAATTGAGTCATGTAATATTACGTTTTTTTATTGTAAACTCGTAACGATTTGGTTACCCACTAACTAAAATCAAAACAAGATTTATTTCGAACACGTTAGTAGGGATTAAGAAAGTTTTAGAAACAATTAAAAATACTTTCATCTATCCTCTTAATAATAATATAAACATTTTGATGTTAAAAGATCGTTTTTAAGTTTGGGGCCTTTTTTTTATTCATACTATGCTGTTTTTTCAGTAATTTAGTGGAGGTACCTCGATTTAACCCTCTAGGGCCATTCGTATCATATTTGATACAGTATTTCCCTATAAGGAAACATTTGGTATTTCCCTATAAGGAAACATTTGGTATTCATTGACTGAGCAGTCAGTACTGCTTTCATTTGAAATTTATAAAATATTTCTCTTAAAAAATTTTTCAGGAAAATATTTCTTTCAAGGCTTGTTTTCATACTGTATCAAATATGATAAGAATGGCCCTAGAGGGTTAACACTGTGTATTAATAGATTTAACATTTGCATAATCGATTTAAAGTGAATATGTAATAGATTTAAAATTAATATATAAAAGTTTTCAGATTAGCCTTTGAACGAACTGTCATGAATATTTAATCGATTTAATATTGACATATAACTGATATAACTTCAGAGTGTGAGGCCAAACAGGACAAGCTTGTAGGTTATTAAAAGCAAAATAGACATGCGAAATCAATTTAATCAGTGGTTCGCGTTGTTGTTCTTCCTCCTTTGGGTCACTTTATGGATAACTCAACCAACACTTTTATCCATTGGTTCACTAAAAAAAGGATTCGGTTCAAAATGTCAACGTATATAATCTGAAGAAAGCCGGGGCGTACAAAGGACGAAACGTCGTGTCTATGGCAATACATATGAGGACAACAGTCCGAACAATGTAAACAGCATTCAGCTTTTGTATTATAGAATTAATAGCAGGCCAAACAAATGTAGTACTTAAATAAAAAGAAAATCTAATTTGTTAGTGTTATGGTGCCCTCCTACGAGGAATGGACATTTCCTCTTGTTATATATAAGTACCTGCGTGACTTCCGGATGGTAGTTGATGACAGCTAGTTCTGCCGTGCGCATTGTCGAACTCTCTGTCTGCAGGCGGAGGGTAATAACTGAAGAGTAGAATATTTTTGCCCGGGTTATATGGCCCGTATTGTCTACATTAAAACGGCCTTGTGCCACATTTTGTCATAAGTGGAAAGGCAAATAAATACTAGTTGACGGCAGTAAATTACGGCATTTAGAGCCAGCTTCGATTCAGGAAATAAGCAGCGTAACTGTACTGTTCGGACCAACTTATTTTTATTTACTTATTACTAACACTTGACTTGTATATATGTTCTTGTTATACTGTTTTGAACCTGCCTTCTGTGTTCCGTGTCTTACTTCCGACCAAACCGGTCACTACAACTTTGCGGCGAAGCTTCAACCACAAAAAAAAATCCACAACAAATTTGCGACAAACATCCACAACAGTCAGGTATGTTATGCGTAGTCTACGTTGGTCCTTCTCGTCTTCAATCTCTGAGTATCGGCTCGGAACCAGAAATCAGGGAGCCGAGTTTGAATTCCATTTGAATTCATTGCATTCACTTACGCACAAATACCCTTGGAGAAGGTATTAATCCGTCTCTTCCTTCTAGTTATGGGTTAAATAACAGGACAGATTGGGTTCTATAGCCTTGGCTGGCAACCAAACTACCGCAGAAAGCAATGGCAACCTACTTCGGTATAATCTTCTGCCCAGTCAGTCATGTCTCTTTTGGGACATGATCGCCCAAGCGTGTTTCATGTATGGCACTTAACTGACTGTTTCCTCATTATGTGCCTTCTTGAAAGAATAATGGGTTCAAACTCACACCCGACGTCAAGTGAAACTCTTACATACGAACCATTGCTAAAGGTGCAAATGATTGTCTCGCTGTACCGTTTCAGTAAATACCTGACTCCTCGTGCTATATTCTACTTCTATGATCGTCAAATCAGGTCGAAAATAGACACCTGTTGACATATTTGGGCGGAAGCTATCTAGTCCACAATTTCCAGTCTTGAAGAAGGGCAAAAACGCCTCCGAGGGATTGTTGGAGAAGAATTAATTTCCAATATATATATATATATATATATATATCTCAGGCGGGAGGTGGCGATTCTCTCACTGCTCTATCACGACTTCCATAGAAAGAGCTCGGACGAACTACAGTCCTTGATTCGGACAGGTCTAACCTTCAGGGTTCGAACAAACCATATCACTTACATTGTAGCAAATCACTAACATTCCCTCCATATTCCATCGGCGAGAAGTCAGTTCCACTTAAACAGCTTTTTCAGACGAAACACTCTTCTGTGGAACAGACTCCAAAGAGAATGTTTCCTCGGTCCCTACAATATGAAACGTTCTACTCTAGAATCAACAGTTATCTTCGCCTCTTATTCGTATAAACGACTCCTTAAAGAAATTTCTACCTCGAGTGGTCCTCGAGCCTTGTACAGGTTGAATCTTACTCTACAAAAAAGAAATTCTAAATATTAAATCTGTTACATTTTTAAATGCATGAAATTTTAAATATTTAATATTTTAGTGCATTGAATAAGTTCTCGCTTTTTTCCAGCATATGGTGTTTCCAGAATTACGTGCGCATAGTTTCAAATGATGGTCACTGGAGTAGGTTGTTCTAGTTCCACGTGCCTTGCCTTTTTTAGGATATCTCAGTTTCAGCCATTTCTCTTCATGTGGGTGACAATGGGGTGCCTTCCACTATTGTCCCAACCACGGCACAGTGCTCGAATAATTAGCTACGGGGTCACCAAATAAAACTTTTGCTCTAAGGACGCATTCCCGATATATTTACAATCTAGAATTCTATAAATATTTCATGTCAAATTTGCTGTTGATCTATTAAATGTAAAATATCTTTTTACATTTAATAGATCAATTTAATAGTGAGCTAAGTTCATTTTCTCCGATGAACTTAGCTCACTGGTGACCCCTATATATGAATTTATTCAAGCCAAAAGATTAGCAACTAGGTCCCACAATTGCGAAACCAATAAAATGTAAACGCAAATTCTACTCCAACAGCTTCTTTTCTCGCACTCTCCGCCTGTGGAATTCCCTTCCGTTTACTTGCTTCCCCGACAGCTACAATCTCCAAGAATTTAAATGTAAAGTCAATAATCATTTCCTATCTCACTAACCTGCATCCTCTCTCTCTCTCTCTCTCTCTCTCTCATGCTCCTTTCTTCGTCCACTCCACTTTCATCAGTATTCTCATCCTTCTCTTACCCACTTCCTGACACCCTCTATAACCTGTCATTCTTTCTCATAACTTTCCTTCTATGTAACCCCTTGCAAAACAATGGCAGTAAAATGCCTTGCTTGGGGGTGATGTGTTTATAAAAAAAAATTCTATACTATTATCATATGGATATAAAGTGGGGGATTAATTCTACATTACAATCAATATATAAACTGATCTCTCACTTTATGGCCACATTCATCCTTCTTTTACCCACTTCCTGACACCCCTTATAACCTGTCACTCTTTCTCATAACTTTTCTCCTATGTAACCCCCTGCAAAACAGTGGCAGCAAAATGCTTTGCTTAGGGCAATATGATTATAAAAAAAATGATAAATGCGGAGGTAGACAAAACAATGGAAATACATTCAAATTTCATGCAAATTTATTTCAATATGGCGTTGAACCGCAATAATTTCAGCTTAAATTCTGTGTAATATTAACTAGTACAAAGTTTGAATTGTTTCTAGGAAAATATTTATCCATTCTTCACTTAAAACCACCCCTAATTCTTTCAATGATGATGGTGGAGGATATCGACTCCGCACTCGTTTTACTAAAAATAGTTGCATTAGCATCTTGAAAGATGACATTCTTCCCTTCTAGAAAAATGTACTGAATCATAGCAGGAAGTTGAACACTTAAAATTCTTAAATTGTCATGACTGTTGATTTTAATAAACTTAAATAATATCTGTAAAAACGAAACAAAAAAGCAACGATTTTAGCAAATAAATAAATACTACTAATATAAAATAAAAAATAAAAATAGATAAGATTTTGATAGTTTAATCAAATTTTCTAAATTATGCTATTATAATACTATGTGCTTTCATCATTTTGTCTCCCACTCCGTATGTTAAACATTAACTACTGTTATATGAATACTTCATCTATGTTAAATATTTAACGGTAAATAATAACGATGAAAACTGCAATCTTCAAATGATAACCAGAAATAAAAAACTGCAATGAGGTGTGATGGGGTATCAATTTTTTTTTTTTACTTTATCGTGAAGTGGTAATGTTGAAATAGAAAATGACACTTAACAAAAAGGCAGCTTAAACAAGTTGTCAAGCTTTTATCATCAAAGTTCAATCGTTAATATATACAATATGTAAATTTACTGCACCTAAATCGACAGACCAAATATTTTTCCGTCTTTGCTGCATTATTTCCTGAAAAAATGTTCGTCTGACGCAATTGTTAAAACGTTACGAGAAATCAAAAACGACACGCAAAGTTAAACTTAAGCTCGGCCTTTTTTCCGATTTAACCACAGTTTCTCTGTAGTTGTCACGTTAAAAATTTGCATACATTAAATAACAGACTTTTAAAAAAATTCAATAGACTCTGGAAGAAAAAGCCAAAAATTTAAATACTCTCTTATTCTTGAGCAGTCGTCAAGTGTTCTCTTGAGTATCGGCATTGTCTTTGAATGGATTATAATGGACGCGTTTGTACCGATACAGACGACTGCCTATTCAGAGAAGGCGCCAAAATGGGTGGGTTTAAAACTTTCTGTATTCAGTGACTTAGAAAATAGCACGGGCTGGAGAAAATTTCAAATACTTTGACTCAGAGAAGCAATACGAAACATCTCAGTGACCTACAATTAAACAAAATTTATCCGTTAAGGATAAGTTGTGAAATTAACTGAGCCTTGTTTAATTATACGACACAATGCAAAAAGAGGAACAAATGACAGTTAGGAAGATTATGGCACGCCAATAAGGAAGGATCCCAAAGTGCGAACTGAAAATCGAAAATACCGAAATCAAATAAGTACAAAAATTTGAATATTTATTAAACGATTTAAGAAAGGCCGGAAAGTGCAACACGGAAACGGAAAGTCATATTCGAATAGTCAAAGATGCCTTTAAAAACTAAGCAGGTTACAAAGAAATAAATAAAAAAAACTTCGCGAGAAAGAAGGAAACAAGTATTAAACTTGATATTTATTCCGTATGGCAGTGAATGCTAGACAATCTCCTCAAAGATGAAGACGAAATTCGAAGCAACAGAAATATGGCTCTACAGAAGGATGATAGTGATACCATGAAACAAAGATATGAGCAATGACGGAGTTTAAGAGAAAATGGAAACAAAAAGGAAATTTATACTTAACATTAGGAAGAGACATTTGAAATTTCTAAGACATAATGAGGAAAGACGGGTTGGAAAAACTTATACTCACAGGATAGATTGAAGACAAATCGGGCAGAGGAAAATAATGCATAGTTAGTAAGATTGAGTAAATGGATAGAGGATTCTACTCCACCAGCTTCTTTTCTCGCACTTCCAGCCTGTGGAATTCTCTTCCGCATACTTGCTTTCCTGACAGTTACAATCTTCAAGAATTTAACTGTAAAGTCAATAGTCATCTCCTGTCTCACTAACTTACATCCTCTCTCTCTCTCTCTCATGCTTTTCTACACCCACCCCACTCTCATCAGTAATCTCTTTCTTCTCCTACTCTCTTCCAGACACCCCCTGCAACCTCTCACTCCTCATAACATTCCACCTCGTCCACCCCACTCTCATCAGTAATCTCTTCCTTCTCCTACTCTCTTCCTTACACCCCCTGCAACCTCTCACTCCTCATAACATTCCTCCTCGTCCACCCCACTCTCATCAGTAATCTCTTACTTCTCCTAGTTTCTTCCTGAGAGCTCCTGCCACCTCTCACTACTCATAACATTCCTCCTTGTCTACACCACTCTCATCAGTAATCTCTTCCCTCTCCTACTCTCTTCCTGACACCCCCTGCAACCACTCACTCCTCATAACATTCCTCCTCGTCCACTCTACTCTCATCAGTAATCTCTTCCCTCTCCTAGTTTCTTCCTGAGACCTCCTGCCACCTCTCACTACTCATAACATTCCTCCTCGTCCACTCCACTCTCATCAGTAATCTCTTCCCTCTCCTAATCTCTTCCTGACACGCCCTGCAACCTCTCACTCCTCAACATTCTTCTTATGTAACCCCCTGCACAACAGTGGCAGTAAAAAAAAACACTAGAAGTAACAGACAGAAAAATTTATTTAAAGCTATGAGGGACAGTCATTTGGGAAAAGCGATTGATCGCCTCCGAAGGAGAAGAAGATTATATTCCTTTCTTTTATTAAGATGTTAACATTGATCAAGAGTTTGCTTTTATCAGTCGTGGCTGTTGATTTTGAGGATCTGAAAATAACGTGTTGCTTTTTTGTTGTTGCCGTATAACAGAAGCAGTTTGAAGCTGAAAAAGATAAAGCAAAGCTATTTGGCTAATAAAGACTTGAGATGATTAAGTCAGGGTAATATGCAAATATTACCCTGTGCCTTGTGGTGCAGTGGATATCGGCTCGGAACGAAAAATCGGAGAGCCGAGTTCGAATTCCAGTTAAATCCATTGCATTCACTTACGCGCAAATACCCTTGCGAAAGGTATTAATCCGTCTCTTCCTTCCAGTTATGGGTTAAATAACAGCACAGATTGGGTTCTATAGCCTTGGCTGGCAACCAGTCTACCGCAGAAAGCAATGGCAACCTACTGTGGGATAATCTTCTGCCCAGTTAGTCATGTCTCTTTCGAGACATGATCGCCCAACCGTGTTTCACGTATGGCTGACTGAATATGCAAATTTGTAAGTAGCAATTGTTCCATCTAATTAACATGAATATTAGATTTATGTAAATAAAACATAACTATTTTTATGAAAACTCAGCGAGAACTTATTCGAAGTCCTAATAATTAAAGTAAATTTATTGTCAAATCTATTAAATGTTATAGCTGTTAATTTTTTAGTGTTAAATCTTTTATATGTTCAATATCAAACCTATCACATATACCATATTAAATCTATGAAATATAGTGAAATCAGTTATAATATGAAATAAATGTCATATTCATTATATGTTCATTGTAGTTGAACATTAACCTGATTTTCTACTAAAATCATAGAAGAATTTTCCGTTGAAACAAAGAAGGTTCTGATTTTGAAAGGGAAAATGACTCAACTAGATATCGGAAGGCGTTTGGGAATTTCCAGAAACGATATTTAGAAGTTTCAAGGTTGCAGTTCTGACAATAGTGCAGAAAATCGATAATATATATATATATATATATAAAAAAAAGGCAAGATGTTTGTGTGTGTCTGTTTATCTGCCTGTATGTCTGTATTTTTTCAATACTTTTATTTTAGTTTTTGCTTCGGGTTTGGCTCAAAGTAGGTATAATTGTAGTTCTTAGTCTCAGTAATGATACCATTATTTAGCCTTCAAAATTCAGTCTACGACGAAAAAAACTTATTTGATATCGATACCAGGAAATCAAAATTTGACTTACATCCATTCATTTTTCTTTCAGTCTACGGTTTTGCTTTAACTGGAAACAATTATTGCTTTTTTGTCTTTCGTGCCAACGTCCTAAGAATCTGAGCTCCAGGACCATGGATTAGTTTTAAAGCTTTCATTACACCCGAGCAACGCCGGGCTATACTGCTAGTTAAACAATAAATTTTGAATCATTTAATCTAGGGAAAAGTTTAATTTGGCAGACGAAGATGTCAGTAGTCTATCTTGTCAACCCCTGTGTGTACTTGTCGGAAATACAAATCTCGGTTAAAGGAAAGGAACGAGACAAGAGTCAGAGAAGGTTAGAAGATTTTCGTCAATAAAACAAAAACCCTCATGATACTTCTACCCCTGCCGTTTCAAATAAGAGCGCAACACAATTTTTATGTGATTATTTTAGCTGTAGCTAAAACGATACTAACCTTAAGGGTTTCACTGCTGTTCATTGCTTCGTGGGGTCTGTACCACACCCTAATTCTATCGTCAGTCCGAAACAAGTGGAACCATGACTCAACTACTAACACCATACGTTTCCAGTCCTCAAGTATCGAATTAATAACGTCACAAGCCCGAATGAAACGCTGTGCCTGGTGTTGTAATGTTAAGAGAAACAGTTTGAGTGCATCGAGAAAGCATCCTCTCGGGAGTTTGTTCCCCAATGAACTCTTTCTAGATGAAAAGCTGTCTCAGTGGAACATCCGTTTTACAAATGGAATACAAAAGAAACAAGAAGGAATCGATTTGGTGTACGTGGCATGTGAAGGTCTGAGCTATTGGAAACACTGGATATAGTTCGCCATCTACCCTTAAAAAAGATATCGAGTCGCCAGAGGACTATCAATGTTTCGTCAGTGGGAAAGGGGTTGTAGGGTAGAAGCCATTTCATCACCAACAAAATCGTGCAAGTACTTTTGAACTGGGTCAAGGCTGAAAAGTGATGATCGGACTGCTCATGCCCAGATATGGCAGCAGTAATCCATATTTTGGGCTGGTCTTCCTCATGTAAAGATTGGGCATGGCAGGATGAGTCAGTTACTTTCTGGAATGGCACAGGAAACCGACTATTTCTTCAGCATCTTTATCGATGGATAGTATATGCAAGTTCCAGGTGCGGTCTGAAAAGTCTCACTAGACCAGCGGTTCTCAAACTAGGGTCAACGGTCTCCTAGGGGACCGGGAAGGGGTTTCGAGGGACCACGACGAGGCCACTCAGTTGAAATTATTGGCTATTTGAGATTGTTCAGTCAGTCAGTTAAGTGCCATACGTGATACACGGTTGGGTGATCATGTCTCGAAAGAGACATGACTGAATGGGCAGAAGAATATCCTGCAGTGGTTTGCCATTACTTTCTGCAGTAGATTGGTTGCCAGCCTAGCCTATAGAACCTAATCTGTTTTGTTATTTAACCCATAACTGGAGGGAAGAGCCGGATTAATACCTTTTCCAAAGGTATTTGCGCGTAAGTGAATGCAAGGAATTCGAACTCGGATCCCCGATTCCTCATTTCCAATTGTTACCAAGTCATAATAGCAGCGTTGTTGTTGAAAAGGGAGAATATATTTTTCCTCTCCAACTCTCCCTTATTTACCTCCTTTTTCCTTTTGTATGCATTATTTTTATTTCTTGAGTTACCTCCCTTAGTTCTATATGAATGGACTTTTGATGTTTATGGTTGCCATTTTCGAAATGAATAATTGATTACCGAAAAATGTTTTTGTTTCAACAGAAATTTGTTGCCAGTTTTTGAATAAATAGTTTTTGAGTTATGTTTTTAATAAATATTTGTTTGCCAAAAATGTTTTCTTTGAGTAGCCTATATGTTAGCGGTGGTTTATATAAAAGGTTCCGCTAGCCATCTAAGATATTGTAAAGAGACGGCCATGCAAAAACTTCTAAAATAGTTTGTGAGCCACTGCAATAGACATTCTTGGCACGGAATGTCATTGAGAGTATAACTGCTAAGCAGAGTGGAGCAAATTGAAGGTTTGATCATCTTTTATTAAGACACAGGAAACATTCACTAAAAACAAAGAAAGTACTGGGTTGCTATGTGATGTCAGTTCTTCAATATGGCAGTGAATATTGGACAATATCAACAAAGAAGAAGGAAAAACTTGAAGCAACTGAGTTGTTGTTCTACAGAAGGATGCTGCGAATATCATTGCATGTGAGCAATGACGAGATGTTGGAAAGAATGGAAATGAAAATGAAATTAATCTTGAGCACCAGGAAGAGACAACTGAAGTTCCTGGAACATGTAATGAGGAAGGAGGGCTTGGAGAACCTGATATTAACAGGCCAGATATGGGCAAAGGACAGCAAAGGATAACATACTTGAAGGACCTGATCAGGTGGATGACGGAACGAGGGTTGTGTGGTATAACAGGAGAAAGTGTGCTCAGAGCCACCAGAGATCAGGAGGCGTGGAAAGACATGATCGCCTACGTCCTGAAGGAACAGGGCACATAGAAGAAGAAGAACATTTAATATACATTTATTGTGTGCTTAGTTTAGTAAGACAGAAAACCAAAAGATTGGAAATAAAATAGGGTTGTTTTTTGGTATGGTCCTGTCTGTCCTTTCTGTGAGTTGGAACACTGTCTGCTTGATACACTAGTCATTAGATGACTATCTTTGTTGATAAGCAGGCCAGAATAGAGCAATTTTATCGCGACAAACGCTTGCCTTTTTGTCGTCGTATTCCAACTATATTACTTAAGTGTCTTAATCATATTCCTCCTCCCATTAATCTGCCAATTCAACACGTTTTATTATTTCTCAGCAATCATATTCGCCAATTGTCTCACTTTTTAACATGAGAAATGTCACTGGGTCAAGATCCACAGTAAAGGAAACAAGAGGTCTTTTCTATTTAAAATTACGCAACTTCCAAACCGGTTGAAATCAACCAGCCGTTCAAATTACTCCCTCGTAACCCGATACTCGACTTAAGATAAGTGTTTTCAGTTTATGTAGACATCTTTTAAAAGTGTATAGCCCTTTAAGCTCAACAGCCGCCTACAGAGAAAGAATAGAGGTTTATAACCGAGATAGCCGCTTCCATACGAAATTTTAGAAATCTTTACTTTACGCCAATAGTACAAGACGTTATAGTTTTACTTTGTACGGATACCATACATTGTAAATCATTCATGAGATGTTTTTTCTAGCTTTCTATCTTATTTAAGACTTTTTTTCCTATCTTAGTTACGATATGCCTTTGTGCTACCGTAGATATTGGTTCCAGTTCCAGTTGAATTCGCTGCATTCACTTACGAACAAATATCTCTTTGAAAGGTATTAATCCATCGCTTCTCCCTTCATCTATGGGTTAAATAGCAGGACAGATTGGGTTTTATAGACTTGTTTGGCAATCATTCTATCACAGAACGTAATGGCAACCTACTGCAGGAATTTTTCTGCCCTGTCAGTCATGTCTCGAAAGAGACATGATCGCCCAAGCATGTATCACGTATGGCATTTATCTGTCTGATCCTAGTTAACACTGCATACTTTTGATTTTCGAGGCTTACGATACTGAGGCCTTCTTGTATGTGTGGTGATACTGAGAAAGCGAGGGACCGGATGTTCGCCCTCAGAGGTCCAGATAGCAAATGACCAAAACTGGTCTTTGTGCACCTGGGCTCCTCCACGCAGATGTTCCGGTGGAAAACCAAAAATAAACAAATATCACAAAATCCTTTTACGGACCCTTTTCGTGAGTGTCTACGCGAATTTTGTTTATCATCCAATGGGAAGCCCAGAATTAAATCCGGGTGTGAATTCCCAAATGAGTTGTTCGGAGCCCCGAAGACGAAATAAAAGGACGACACAGAAAACAATCGACAGTGGAGAAAATACGAACATAATTAACACGTCCCTTGACAAACATCAAGCGTTCGTATTATGGTTGCCTCTCTTTTTTCTCTCATTTTCTTCTTCACTGTTCAATGAGCCACTTAATAACTGATAACAGTATTAATTTCCTTTTCGCTTTCATCCTTCCTAAAGTCACGTCATTGCTTACATCAATGATATCCGCAGCATCCTTCTGTAGAACAATACTTCAGCTGCTTCAAGTTTGTCTTCATGATTTAAAAATATCTGTACACAAGCTTCCGTATTCCCTCAGCGTAAAAAACATTGGACTGATGTCTCAGCCAGTCGCATAAAGTGGGGAATCAGTTTTATATTGTTAGGAAGTAATAAATTGATCCCCCACAATGGTATTTGCGCGTAAGTGAATGCAAGGAATTCAACTGGAATTCGAACTCGGCTCCCTGATTTGTCATTCCGAGTCGATATCCACTGCACCACAACGCACATCCGCACCACAACGCACATCCATTTTTTTTAAAATAAAAAACGCATAATAAGGAAAGAAGGCTTAGAGAATTTGACCTTCATAAGACATATTGAAAGCAAGAGAGATAGAGGTAAATAGTGAGCAAGTTATTTAATGAGCTTGTGTAAATAAATGGCAGAACATAAACTAAGAAGCATAGTAAGGGAATACACATTGCTTTTTTTTAATTAATTTTTACTGCTTACCAACTTTTTGCATAAAGCTTTTGTTGACTTATTTGCAAAGGAAAATGGTCTCTGAAGTGGATCGCTTTTCAATGTCAGCAGCTATACGTTGTCCATCCTTCACTTCTTCTTCTTCTATGTGCCCTGTCCCTTCAGGACGTAGGCGATCATGGTTCTCCACGTCTCCCTATCCCTTGTGGCTCTTAGTATGTTTGCTCCTGTTGCTCCTGGCAACCCCCGTTCCGTCATCCACCTGATCAGTCCCTGCAAATATGTTATCCGCTGCCTTCCTCTGTCTCTCCTTCCTTCTATCTGTCCAGTCAGTATCAGGTTCTCCAGGCTCTCCTTCCTCATTGCATGTCCCAGGAACTTCAGTTGTCTCTTCCTGATGCTCAGCATCAATTTCCTTTTTGTTGCCATTCTTTCTAACACCTCGTCGTTGCTTGTATACTCAGTCCACGATATCCGTAGCATCCTTCTGTAGAACCACATTTCGGCCGCTTCCAGTTTTGTCTTCATTTTCGATTATATTGTCCAGCATTCACAGCCGTATTGAAGAACTGACATCACGTAGCAGTCTAGCACTCTTTTCTTCGTTTCTATTGAGATTTTCCTGTGTGTTAGTATTTTGCTCATCTTCTGGAACGCGTCATTTGCCATGCCAATTCGCCTTCAGGATCTCCGTGTCGCACTTTCCATCTACTGTTAGAACACTTCCTAGGTACTTAAATTCTTGTCCTTGTTTGATTCTGTTATCCCCCACCTGTATTTGGCATTTTGGGTTGTATCTTTTGCTGATGACCATGCACTCAGTTTTCTTAAAGTTTATTTGTAGTCCCTTCTTGTCACTCTCCACTGCTACTTTCTGTATGAGGTCTTAGTTTTATAAATATTTTACCATGGCTGCTTGATTTTGAGAATCACATTAATTGTAATATAAGCATTTGGGTTTTAATAACTTTTCTCCAATATTATAACTCTGGTTTTCTCTATTGATTGGTTACTTTGTCAGACTCTTTACCTTCGGGTGGAAAAAAAACCAGACAAAGCTCCGTCGCAAGGTATGTAGCAGATACCTGGGTATCAGCAAACGGATTTATTGATTTTGGTTCGATGGGGGGAGGGGTGATGGCATTAGAAATAAGACAATGACAATGAGACCGGAGTTAATAACAATGAAAACATTTATTATACATAGAGTTGAAAGCTTGAAAATAGTGAAGAGAATGTTGTTTCACTTGTAACGTTAAAAAACACAAGAGAAAATCAATAATTTAATAAAGTTCCTGAAAGAAAGAATGTAATGTACAAGATGCTATTGAGCTGAAGAAGGTACCAATTGGAATTTGTGTGTGTGTGTGTGTGTGTGTGTGTGTGTGTGTGTGTGTGTGTGTGTGTTGAAGAAATAAATTGCCGCCTAATTGCGACCTGCAATTAGTACGGGTGTGTGCGAGACGAGAATCAAACCAAGGTCCCTCTGCCATATTAGATAGCAGTGGGTCTCCTCTCGAGTTGGGTGAAAGCTGCACATTACTTTCGCTTCGCCAGTCGAAAGCGGACGCCCAACTGTCAGAATCGTGTGTGTCCGCTGGTTAAATACCAAACCAAACTGCGCGGGAAAGATACTCCTGATAGATAAATGATTATCGCGTGTTTCAAGAATGAAAACACGCCAGACAGTAGTAAATGCGTAGGTGTAAAACACAAAATAAGCGTGAATGCGTATGCGAGTGTGAACGTACAGATGTGTACGTGAGTACTACAGGTAGAGTCAGCCCTAGAGAAAAATAGACAATAAGCCAAGCCCTGCATCGAGAAGGCTCTACGGTATATTTTTGGCTAAGCTTATGGGCTCGGAAACCTTCTTTACCTTATACGAGTGTCATTTAATAAATAAGGTTAATTTATCGGTATAAGGACATCTAATAAAAATAGAAGCTAACTTTTTTTTTAAAGTTACTCTTTACTTCCTTTTCAAAGGAATTTAATTTTTTTACAGGTTGAAAAAAAACTTTGAGAGTTTTGGACATTAACAAAGATGGCCTATCAAGAAGCATGCTCCAGGATTGAACAGAGGTTAGTTACCAATTTTGAGCTGCTGAAGGGTGCAAACAAGTTGAAATTCATAGGAGAATTGTAACTGTGTACGGTGCCACATGTTTCAGCCAAAGAAATGTCTACAAGTGGGCTAAATTGTTTAAAGAAGGACAGTGCAGTGTTGAGGATGAAGACAGGCCTGGGAGGCCTACAGAAGTGAGGTCTCCTGAGGTGATCGAATCAGTCAATGACCTCATTCTGTCTGATAGAAGGGTGACAGTGGATGACATTACAAGGACTTTGAGCCTATATGTTGGGACAGCACACAAAATTGTCCATGATGACCTTGCCTACTCAACGGTCAGCTGTCTGTGGGTGCCAAAGATGCTTACAAGCGCAGTCCGTCAACAAGCTGAGCTGGGAACTGCTCCCCCATTCCCCTTATGCCTAGACCTTGCCCATTCAGACTTTCACAGGTTTGATTCCTTGAAAGCGTTCACGAAAAGCACAAAGTTTGAAAGCGACGATGAAATCAAAAGTGCTGTGAGCGATTGACTGAGACATCAGTCCAAAGATTTTTACGGAAGATTGTGCATAGATGGAAAAATATCTGACATTTCTATGAAACTACACTTGAAAAATAAAAAAAAGTAAGCTTCTATCTGTATTAGAAGTCCGTTAGCGAAAAATTCACCTTATTTATTGAATGACCCTCGTAGAAATCCTTGTACCGAAAAATTCAACTTATTTATTGAATTACCCTCGTGGAAATCCTTATACCGAAAAATTCAGCTTATTTATTGAATGACCCTCGTAGAAGTCCTTATACCGAAAAATTTACCTTATTTATGGAATGACCCTCATAGAAGTTCTTATACCAAAAAATTCACCTTATTTATTGAATGACCCTCGTAGACGTCCTTATACCGAAAAATTCACCTTATTTATTGAATGACCCTCGTAGAAGTCCTTATACCGAAAGATTTACCTTGTTCATTGAATGACCCTCGTAGAAGTCCTTATACCGAAAAATTCACTTTATTTATTGAATGGCCCTCGTAGAAGTCCTTACACCGAAACATTCACCTTATTTATCGAATGACTCTCGTGGAAGTCCTTATACCGAGAAATTCACCTTATTTATCGAATGACCCTCGTAGATGTCCTTATACCGAAAAATTCACTTTATTTATTGAATGGCCCTCGTAGAAGTCCTTACACCGAAACATTCACCTTATTTATCGAATGACCCTCGTAGATGTCCTTATACCGAAAAATTCACCTTGTTTATTGAATGACCCTCATAGAAGTTCTTATACCGAAAAATTCACCTTATTTATCGAATGACTCCCGTAGAAGTCCTTATACCGAAAATATATTTGATTTGGAAGCTATACTTACCAGAAGAAGGCTACAATTAAAGTATTGCACTGAGGATAAAGAAAAATACCTCCAGCTTAGAATTTTATTCAATCTAATGAATTAAGAATGTGTCTTACTTCGAAGGAGATATTTAGAAGGTATACTTATAAACATTTCGCCCATCAATAAAAACGCGCCAAACACGTTTTTATGTCACTAACTTTCATAAAGCCTATACTTAAAGAATCTATGAATCTGCAATCAGGAGACTGATGTAACCAAAGTTTTTCGCTACCACAATAAACAGCCACCAATTACCATACGGAAACTACCAGTCAGCAAATAAAAATGCCCACTCGACGCCCACATTATCACTTAAATCCCGCAAGGCCAACTAGAAATTTACAAATGTCCAAACATAAATCATTTCACTACCATCTTCAGGAATGGCATCCTGACACTACCAGATTGACACCGAAATATGGTCACTGGAAGCAAACCCTAACGCGCACAAACATTAACTCCATAAGACAAAAACACGTGACTTCTACCTGACCAATGAAATACAAACAACACAGAACTAAAAGTACTGGAACTTTCTTTTCCATAATTCATTTCTGGAAAAGATTCCGATGAAGCATAAATAACAAGCGAAAATAAACGAAACATGTTAAATTCATAAACGTTTCATATATGTTCTTTGTCGTATCATACTGTCGGGTACATATTTCATTGAAATTCAATCAGCTTTATTAAATAATATCCGCCCATAACTGATATTAATTATAAGCACAAATTATTAAGATGGAAAATGGGAAAAGTAGTTATATTTTTAATTTTTTTTAATATTCTAAACGTTTTGTTTAAAAAGAACGTAAAAGCTTTGCTACTTAAAAATGTTGTGGTTAATTTGATTTTCTTTTAAATACGTCTAACTAGCAGGATAGCCCGGCGTTGCTCGGGTGTAATGAAAGCTTTTATGTATATATTATCGATTTTCTGCACTATTGTTAGAATTGCAGTCTTACAACTTTTGAATATCGTTTTTTATGTCTTTGTCTATGAATGTATCAAATTTGATTAAAATCGGACCACTCCTTCTATAACCCGATTTTTTCGATTATCGATTTTCGATATTTATCGGGGGTACCTCGACACAAAACCTAGCTAAGAACACTCGCAGATGCTTATAGTACAACTGTGTAAATTTTTAAGAAAATCGGTTCAGCCGTTTCAGAGTCTATAGGCAACGGACTCACATACACATAGACAAAGTTCCATTTATAAATAAGTTTAGATTTTCCTTAAATATACCCGGTTTATTATTCTTACATATAAATTCATCTTCATGAATATATTTGATATCGGCAATTGAATGTCGTTTTTATTTCTGAAATGTTAATGGTTTTCTAAGAAATAGTCATAAACTATTTGCATGATTTTTTTCTTAAATGTTTGACTTCAGAAATATCACCTTACAGTGAAAAATAAGAAAGTTAAATTAAAACTCTATTTTTTAAAAGCTTCTTTTCGGCTTTCTTTACTCTGTAAAGGTTTCATGTTATTCAAAATTCATTACTATGTCTTTAGCAATTATCAAAATATATTGATCTTTCGTTTTCATTTTGATATTTATACTGTAACTTCTTTTATGAACCGAGTCTATCGAGGCATTGGCGAGTATGACTCTCCACAATTTCCTATTCCTTGAGGTGCATTTTTCCTTAAGACTTTCACTGTTCGTTCAACAATTCATTCACACTGTAATATAACAATCTGGCCCCACCCGAGGAAGTGATGCAAGCGATGGTGTTTCCCGTCGGTGAAGGGGGCGGCGAAGCGACAAGACAGGTGTTTGTGAAATACATCCTGTCGAGGCCGGAGCGGATGTCATTTGACCTTATTTCCGACAGCGGCGGAAATGGCTACAGAGGCAAACAGATCAGGTGTCTCTTAGAATTACGTAGGCGTTGCGTGGGCGAGGCAAAACCGGAAGGAAAGTCCCGGTTCTAGAAGACTATATAAAGACCTCGACACACGGATTCGCCAGCAGAGAACGGCCAGTGGAAGCAGAGAAACACCACGGCAAGAATACACTCCCGTCAACCCATTCTATGTGCCTCTCACCCTTCCGTTCTCTATTCCACACGGTTCGTCGTCATTAATAAAAATATAACCTTATATTTTTATATATGCGTGTTTGTTGTTTTGTCGTCGTACGGCGATATATAACATACGCAAATTGGTGCCCAGTGACTTGCTGTTTTAAGACAACAACAACAACAAAACAGATAGATACGAGCTTGGTTACCACGGCGACAATTGAAATTCGACGGAATTAAAACAACTAGATAGAGGAAGAAAAAGAAAAAAGAAGACGAAAATAGAAAGCAACCGGACGACCATAGACGACATCAAAAGGTAGGTGACTTTTGATTCGATCTTGTGTGTGTTCTGCTCTTGTTCATAAGTTTATAATAAGTCTAATTTAAAAAAAAAAAAAATGGAACAGCATACTTTTGCCGATTTTGTTCAAGGTCTGACCCTGGAATTGAGAAATGTGGCTTGTTCGGTGTCGAACACTTTAAGGGGAGAATCTTTTTTAAAAAATATACAGCCATTAGCATGCAAAGAAGATGGTGGTTGTAGTACTTGGTTGGAGGATATGGAGAGGTATTTTAGAGTTGTGCGCGTGGCAGAAGAAGACAAGTGTCAGGCAGCTCTTCTCACAACAAGGAGAGCTGTTGGACACTATGTAGATAGACTAATCTCTAATAACCCACAACTCACATGGAAGGAGTTAAAAACTTCTTTAAAGGAATATTACGGATTGGTTTTAGACCCCGACGCACGGTTAGTCGAATTAGTGAACATTAAGCAGGGTAGAACGGAGGGGGTGCAGGACTACATGCAGAGAGTAGTACGCCTAGCGGAGGGCGCATATGTTGGGGTTGACGGGAGGAATGAAGTTGTGACAAAACAAGTTCTAGGATTTTTCATAAAAGGTCTAAGGGATCGGGAAATAAAGATGGCAGTTATGAAGGATGAACCACAAACACTAGAGGCTGCCTATCAGAAAGCGTTATCTGAGTTGAGATGGAAAATTCGACTCGATGCAAACTCTGAATACGAAGAGGAGCCTATGGAAATTTGCCACTCTCGGAGACGGGTACCGATAGAAGCCGTAAGCCCCGCTAAATCTAATAATAATAATAATAATAATAATAGGAATAAAAACAATAGAAAAGGTGGTAATAGGGGAACTGAATACAAGACTCGCGAGCGGGAGAGGAACGAGAGCGTTGTTAGGTGTTGGAATTGTGGGAAAGAAGGCCACATAGCGAAATTTTGTAGACGCGCCCCGGGAAACGGCAGAGGTCCGTTCGTGCGACGCCCAACGAACGGAACAAGACGGTACCAACGCACATAGTTGGTAATATGGGCGCGCCAAATTCCATCTTTATTAGAATAGAACGTAGACCTTATAGGGCATTGGTAGATACGGGAGCAGAGGTATCGATTATAAGCTGTAGGGTATTTAAAAAATTGCGACTGGGACTTGAACTGCAAAAGAGGGACATTAAACTTCGAACTGCGAATGGATCCCCGTTATACGTTGAAGGCCTTTGTCGTCTACAGGTCCAGATAGGAAGTAAGTCCATACCCCATGATTTTTTAGTCGTGAAAAATCTCAATAGAAACGTTATACTTGGCCGAGATTGGCTGATGCAGAACGGGGTGAGAATGTATTTCGATTTGGGGGCATTGAAGATTGGTGAAGAATACGTGGCATTAGAGGAGGATGTTCATATTTCCTCTATTGTTAGGTTAGCTCAAAAAGTAACATTAAGACCTCAACACCTGCATGCTTGTCTGGGATTAACCAGGCTGAGAAATGGACGTGGCAAAGAATATGAAATCGAACAGCTGAGTAGTGGATATGTTAGCAACTTATGTGGTATATCAGTAGCCAACGCAGTTGTAAAAATGCCAAAGTCTCGTAAGTTTCAGTTGCTGATAATGAATAACACTAACCAGACAATCACTTTGAGACGTGGGTGTCCGCTGGCTAAATTGGAAAGGGCAGGTAATATTACTGAAATTACTATGCCCGATAAACAAAATAATAAAAGTCCTGATGTAGATTTGGAACAGGTACATGTACCGGAGGAATTCAAGCCTGAAATTAACAAATTGCTAAAAAGAAATAGGGACATGTTCGTTAGTGACGACAAGAACCTGCGCAGAACCGATACTGTGGAGATGCGTATCGATACTAGAACGCATGAGCCCATAAGAAAACGCCCATATCGCACACCCCTCAAACAAAGAAAGACAATGGATTCAGCAATCGACGAAATGATGCAGGCAGGTGTAATTGAGAGATCCAATAGCCCGTGGGGTTTTCCAGTAGTTTTAGTAGATAAGAAAGACGGTGGTAAGAGATTTTGTGTAGACTTTAGAGCACTTAATAAGATTACAAAGAAATATGCTCGACCTCTTCCTGTCATCGATGATATACTAGCATCACTTGGTTCGGCAAGGTACTTTTCGAAGCTTGATTTAAAATCAGGGTACTGGCAAGTTAAGCTTCATGATGATGACAAAGAAAAAAGTGCATTCACCTGCCACAAGGGTCTGTTTCATTTTAATGTTATGCCATTTGGACTTGCAAACGCACCCGGCATCTTCCAGGAATTAATGTCAGTTGTTTTACAGGGACAGGAAGATTTTGCTCTGGCATATTTAGATGATATTCTGATATTTTCAAATACGGTGGAAGATCATTTAAGACATATAGACACAGTCTTGAGTAGTCTACGTAAGCACAACCTTAAATTGAAGCCAGCTAAGTGTGAGTTCTTTAAGAAAGAGACCCAATACCTGGGGTTCAAGATAAGTGAAGAGGGAATACAACCAGACCTCAATAAAGTCAAGGCTATAAAATCAGTTTCTACTCCAACCACTGTTAGGCAAGTAAGAGCTTTTATCGGGATGACCTCATACTATCGCCGCTTTATTAGAAATTTCTATATATAGATAGAAATAGATATAGCCGAACCGCTGGTCAATTTGACAAGGAAATATGCACGATTCCAATGGGACGATGCTTGCCAAACCGCTTTCGATACACTAAAAACGAAGCTCGCGGAGATGGTAACACTAGCCTATCCCAACCCAAATAAGGCGTATAGGTTATATACTGACGCATCCGATCAATCGATTGTTGCATGCCTATCCCAGGTGGTGTACGATAAGGAAAATAGGAAGGATGTAGAAAAACCAATTTATTTATTGTCCCATAAATTAAGTGACACACAAACGAGGTGGTCAACTATAGAGAAAGAGGCTTATGCCATACACTATGCTCTTCAAAAACTGAATCACTACCTGCATGGCGCAACATTCACAATATACACTGATCATAGGCCCCTGGAGCACTTACTTAACTCGCCCATACAAAATAAGAAGATACAGACTTGGGCTCTGAGCATGTCTGGCTATAATTGCAGCATACAGTATCTTAAGGGTAAGGATAATGTTTGCGCGGATCTCTTATCACGCGCTGTTGATGTGAACGAAGACCATATTGCTTCTCCAGTAGATATAAATGATAGAAATTACTTGGTTAGTGTTATAAACTCCAACCTAATGGAGCCGGAAGAATTAGCAGCCCATAAAAATGTCGGAAATTCATCAGAGGAACCCGAACGGCCCACATTGAAAGGAATAGACATAATCAGGGAGCAAGAATCAGACAAAAACATCTTAGACCTGAAGATTAGATTACGAAATGGTAGGGCTACCAAAGCAGAACAGAAGAGATATATAGTAATGGATGAGGTGGTGTACTATTTGTCTCAACCTGATGATGAACCCCTCATCAGGCTGTATGTACCATCTCACCTTAGAAAAATGGTGCTAGTTCAATACCATGATGACAGTGGCCATATGGGGGTGGATAAGACATTCCACTCAATAAAACAAAAGTATTTCTGGCCTTGTTTACTTAGAGAAATAAATGATTTCGTAGGTAAATGTATCCCGTGTCAGCCAAGAAACCTAAAGAAGCAGCAACCCCCCATACAGGAATGTGACTTCCCTCCTTTTCCTTTCGCAAAGGTTGCTTTAGATGTCTCAGGACCCTACCCAAAGACCCATTCAGGTAACCAATACATAGTTACATTCATAGATATGTACAGTGGTTGGCCGGAGGCATTTGCGGTTCCTAACAAGAAGGCAGAAACAGTGGTGCATCTCTTAGTTGACGAAATCTTCCCCAGATTTGGGACACCACTTCAGCTTTTAACTGATAATGGGCCAGAAAATGTCAACAGGGTAATGAAAAAGACATTAGAAGACCTAAATATACACCATGTGACAACTTCTTTTTATCACCCCCAGAGCAACGGTAAGGTTGAGAGGTTTCACAGAACAATGCATGATGTTCTAGCAAAAAAAATCGGCAACAACGAACAGTCGTAGGATATTTACATTAACCAAATGTTGGCGGCTATCCGGTTTCATGTGAGCGAAACCACTAAGTTTTCACCGTATTACTTGCTCTACAACAGGGATGTTATTTTGCCCTTGGACAATATACTGAGGCCTCGTCGCATATATTATGGTGATGAGCATCACCAAATTGCACTACAGGAAATGCATCGTAGCTTCACTTTAGTTAGGAATAATATAAGAAAAGCGAGGAGAGCCGCGATAGATAAGTCGCGTGGTAAGACGAAAAATACAACTTTTGAGGTTGGTGATTTGGTGTACTATAAGAATCACCAAAAGAAAGGGAAGTTAGATGTGCGCTTGCGGCCATATTATGTGATCGTTGAAAAGACTGGCCCGGTCTCTTATAGAATTAGAGATCAGTTAACCGGCTCGGTCATTAAGACGCATGCTGAGCATCTTCGGGCAGCGTCCATTGATGAATGGAAAATCCCTACTTCCGATAGGCCGTTACGAAAGATTGTATTGGCTGCTCCAGTAGAATCCAGTGATTCGGATGACGAATCCGGAGCGGAACAGACCGACTTTCCAGTGCACAAATATCGACACCAACGTGTGGAATCAGACGATGAGTCTGATGTTCCATTAATGGAGCGTCGCATCATGACGCGACGTAAAATGGCGAATAAAAACGTGTCAACTATTGATAGTGATGATAGAATCGGTGGTATAAATAATGTTTCATCCACGTTCGAGGATGATTGCTCAAAGTGCGAAACGTCTGTTGGGGCAAAAAGCACGGATAGACCTGCAGATTCCACAGTTGATCGGAACAAAAAGAAAGAACAACTGAAAAGTCTTGTAGACTTATTGGCTGATATGCTATAGGATTGGGAAAGAAAGCAGTGGGAGGATTAACGATAGTTTAAGTGAAATAGTTAGGTCACCTTCCTTATAGCAAAACATGCGGAAGATACAAACTAATGAATTAAGAGTCACGGGTCCATTTTTTTAGACTAAATTAAGATAGATGAAACCTCTAATCCTCCACAAGTAAATTGCATGCGGATTAACGTTGGAATCAGGGTAATTTTCTTCGTTTTCTATTGAACATTTCTCGGTCAGACTATGAATGATATGTACTGCAGATAATGGCAGTTTTTCTGTGTTCAAACATAGTATGTTTGAAATTAAATTAAATGAAATGAAGTTACATGTGTAACAATAAACTCGAGCGGAAACACGCATGGTGTTGGTCAAAGGTCATTTACTCGATGTCAGTTTAGAAACTGGGGCGCGGTTACCGCCTATGATCATATGGTCGTGCATCGAGGCGTCTACGCGTATGGACAGATTCGAGAAAGGAAACGAACATTGAAAGTTACAGAAACTTAAAAAAAAAAAAAAAAAAAGAACAATGAAACATCGAGCTGGGAGAACATTATCCTCTGTATAAGTCCCAAGTAATTCTATCATCAATTTTGTGTCAGTCTCCCTCATTTTGGCTTCCAACACTGCATCATGAAGCATACGCAAGAGATTCTGTGTTTTTTGTACAGGAAAATTCCACAATGGACACGAACATTGTTGGGTTGCCGATGTAGGCTCCCCTATATATTTTTTTTTGTTGTTTTGTTTGTTTCGGCGTGCACATGTTTTGTACAATTGTCGGGCTTGTGTGGCATGGGGGGTGTGTGAGGGTGTTGCGCTTAAAATGTTCTTAGGTGAACATTTTGGAAAATGGGAGGGCGAGGAGTTTAATATAACAATCTGGCCCCACCCGAGGAAGTGATGCAAGCGATGGTGTTTCCCGTCGGTGAAGGTGGCGGCGAAGCGACAAGACAGGTGTTTGTGAAATACATCCTGTCGAGGCCGGAGCGGATGTCATTTGACCTTATTTCCGACAGCGGCGGAAATGGCTACAGAGGCAAACAGATCAGGTGTCTCTTAGAATTACGTAGGCGTTGCGTGGGCGAGGCAAAACCGGAAGGAAAGTCCCGGTTCTAGAAGACTATATAAAGACCTCGACACACGGATTCGCCAGCAGAGAACGGCCAGTGGAAGCAGAGAAACACCACGGCAAGAATACACTCCCGTCAACCCATTCTATGTGCCTCTCACCCTTCCGTTCTCTATTCCACACGGTTCGTCGTCATTAATAAAAATATAACCTTATATTTTTATATATGCGTGTTTGTTGTTTTGTCGTCGTACGGCGATATATAACAACACAACTTGGTCCGGTAAGTAGCTTGCTTGCCTTTTTTCTCTTGCTATCAATACGCCCCGTAAGTGTTACGTTTTCCAAGCCCTCGTTCCTCATTGCGTCTCCAAGGAATTTTAGCTACCATTTTCTGATTCTGTTCTATCTGTTACCATTTGCTTTAAAGCTTCTTTATTGCTTACTCGCTCCGTCTATGAAATTCTCAGTATGATTCTGTGGAGCCATATTTTTGCTACAATATTTTTTCTCATTGGGGGGATTGTCCAGCGTTCACTTGACCAGGGAGATGAAAGACAGATTCTTCGCTGATCGATACGTATTCCAAAAGCTGAGGGTTGTTTTGACAATGGCAGAGGAGAGATCGACACATATCCACACGGACATCATAATCTCTCACTTGAAACGTTTGAATAACCTGAAGTCGGTACGGGTAGAAATTTATCACTTTCCGAATATTCCGCTGCATCGTAATTTTTGTTGATACTGAGTTCCAGCATAGGCCCCTCCCCCGCACCCCGATGAATTGTCACTGGCATTGTGCGAACGACTACTTCAGAAGTTCGTTGTCTTTATCAGAAGTGGTAGTAGCAGATCTTTCATTGTCTGATTTGTCAAGAAGATATCCTGTTTCGAGAGACTTGGTGTGAATAGCGTAAATTGTGCCACCTGTTGGAGCAGTGTGATAAAGCAATAAAGCTTCTCAAACTCGCGCTGAGATGCAGTCGGACGCTGGAAAACGTCTTGCCAGGTAGCGATTTTGCAACGAATCTCCAACGTCAATTAGCAAGCCATTGGCAAGAAAATGATACACGAACAAAAACTTCAAAGTCTAAGATGCTAAACGCTGATAGCCTAACGACTTTCCGAATGATACAATGATACCGGAAACGTAAAGAAAAAAGTGTATGACTGTTAGGACACCCTGCATATATATATATATATATATATATATATATATATATATATACGCATCGTTCATTCAGTAATGAATTTGAACACTCTCAACTATTGGCCTATGTTTACAGTGTATATATAACGCGGTAAAATCTGTCTTCCTCCACCGAGCGCCCATAGGTAGAATCGTCAACTGATATCAAATCGGTCGGGTTTTAAAATCCTGACTGGAAGCAATCGGATGTCTAACCGTACTGATGAGCTGTGATACAGCAAAACAGTACTGTCTGCGGATGACTATATATATATATATATATATTGTCATCCGCAGACAGATCTGTTTCGCCGTATCACAGCTCATCAGTTACGGTTAGACTCCGAGAGGTTATTCCAATGAGAGAAACTGGTATGCAAGAAAAACGTGCGAGAAGCCGTGAACATTTTGTTTAAAGTGTAGATTTATTATTATTAATAATAATAATAATAATAATAATAATAATACTTGCTTTTTGCATGATATGTTATGTGTCTATAATGGACATAAAAAAACAAGTAATATTAACAATAATAACAATAAATCTACACTTTAAACAAAACGTTCACGACTTCTTTCACTTTTTCTTATATATATATATATATATATATAGTGTATCGAGGCAGCAGATAATTTTCTAAACATATACTATTAAATATAAGAGACAATGAATGTCTATTATGTTTAATCATGAGCCGTTCTAAACATCGTATTTTGGCTTTAATTTCAGGTAAAAATAAAGACAAAAATTCTCCAACATTTGGATAATTTTTATTAAGTTGGTTCGACATTAATTGTCTCTTATATTTAATAGTCTATGTTTAGAAGACATAATAATGATAATATACACGCTAAAATGTTTGCCTTTTTCTACCAAGCGCCGATAGCCCAGAGGTAGAATCGCCGACTGACGCCAGTTCGGTCGGGCTTCTAATTCTGGGTTAAAAGCAGTTGGAGTCTAACCGTACTGATGAGCTGTAATACAGCGAAACAGATCTGTCTGCGGAAGACTATATATATATATATATATGGATAGTAACCTTTCATTGAAACATTTTATTAAATACAGTCAACATGGAAGATTTCATTAATTTTTTATTGAATTCTTCCAACATCCTATTTTTTCCCGTTTTGTCGGAGTTGTGGTATATAAAAAAAAGTCCATAATCTTTATTATATCAAGGGCTTACAGCTACTTTTGGATATAGGTGTTGCCATTATAATCATAAAATGCAGCTTTCGTTGTACAAGCGAGGAGTAGTTTCCTAAGATTAGCTGATCGGATTTTTTGGAGGAGGTATTGACTTAATTTTGCTTTGGGGGGTTAACGCTTTCACTTCACACGATCAGAATTTAAACCGTAACATTTATTTCTTGGAGAAATTACCATTTTCCCGGGTCAGTTAATCGATTGCAATTGGCTGGGACTTTATCAGCCTCGTTCTTGATTTTGCGCCTTTCGCACCATATGCACGTCTGCAAATATCAAAGCAAATTTGATTACACTGCACTGCCTTACGTTGCCATCATTTGCTTCTTATGGCTGACACGAACACTTTGTGATGAAACAAAAGAAGGAAAATGGTTTTGTAAACGAAAAAAGAAAAAGCAATAAAGTTTTTCAAACTAATAGAAGATTTGAACAGAATACCAAATGAGACATAGAAGAAATAAGTTTGTTGAAAGAAGAGGAGAAAGGATTAATGAACGTAAATAAAAGAGGGAGAATAAAAGAAAAAAAAAGGGACAAGCAAAAATAAAGTAGAAAAAGACAAAGGAAAAATAATTAAAAACATAAATTAATGCGAAAATAGGGACTTACGGCCATATCACGTTGAATACAACGTTTCTCGCTCGAGCACCGAAGTTAAGCAACGTTGAGCCTGGTCAGTACTTAGATGGGTGACCGCTTGGGAATTCCAGGTGCTGTAAGCATTTAGTGACGGATGTGCGTTGTGGTGCAGTGGATATCGGCTCGGAAAGAGAAATCGGTGAGCCGAGTTCAAATTCCAGTTGAATACCCTGCTTTCACTCAGACACTGGTACCCTTAGTAAAGGTATTAATCCGTCCCTTCCCTCCAGTTATGGGTTAAATAACAAGCCCTCCAGTTATGGGTTAAATAACAAGGGTAGGACTTGGGGACTCTGCTCTTTAAAAACAAATCCCTATGAATCTTAAACAAATCAAAACAATTTTCAGCATTAAAGAAGTTTGATATGCTGGTTAAATAAATAAACAAACCAACCAACCTAATGCGAAAATAAACGAAGAGGAAAAAGGGCACAGCGAAAGAAAGATAAAAGGAAATATGAAATGACATTAAAAAGAGGAAAAAGGATAAGACACAAAGATAAAATTAAGAAAGAAAGAAAAAAAAAGAAAGCCGGAGATAGAGAAAGAAAATTAGAAATTGAAATAGATAGATAAACACTGTAACAGAATCAACTTATCTATAGATGGATAGATAATTTAACAGAGTTACAATAAGATAGATCCTTTCACTCCAGTCAAGAAAATAAAGCCACTAAGATGCATCGGGGTTACTGAGTGAAAAAGAACATAGGTAAAATATTAAGAAGCAAGAACAATAAAAGAACAGAATTTATGCGGATAGAAGATAATGATTGACATTGCACTTACATTTTTGATGAATTAGCTGGGAGAGAGTTCCATAAACGGCAAGTACCAGAAAAATTATCTGTTTCTATAGAAATTACGGTTGCATCCAGCCATTTCGACCGTAAAATGACTTTTTTGCTAATCTAGTATTGTGCTTAAATTCATAGAGTCTAGGTACACTAAAGGCGTGTCCATCAAAGCATTTACCGTGAAATCATTTATAGAAAAGGCATAGTAAAGCTAAATACATAATGATAGTGAAAAAGTGACTAAAGCCGAAATGCTTACTCCGGACTAATAACATTTAGATTTTTAAGGAAGACAACTCCCAACAACTCCCTCGTGTGTGCGTGATTCCCTCTCGTCCTCTCTCTACACACAACCGTCACTGAAGAGAATAAAAATATATTTTTCTAGACCATATGTTCTGTGTATGTCGTTTACCTGTCAAGATGATTGTTGTTCCAGCAACAGCAGTAGAAGCCGTATATACTATACACGATTTGTTATATAAAATTCGTCTGTGTTCCTCTCTGCTCGAAGGCAGAGAGTCCGTCAAGGTAGACTGGAAGTAGTCTGTCGAAGCATCAAAAGAGAATAAGGAGATTGTATTCCTCCACTATTCGCAGTAGAAAAGGGCTTATCGTTATCACTTGAATTCCTGATCTTAAACTTAAATCTTAAACTTTGAGCGCTGGTTCGAAATACCCAATCCTTCAGACGCGTATTCCTAAACCTCGAGAATCACTCTCACCAACGTAAGTTAAATTGAGCTTTGTATATATCAAATGTATTGTGGTTCTTAAATTTCGTTATGTGTCTAACCTCAATTCGAGTAGTAAAAATGCTGTCATAAAGCGGAAGTAATTAGTTGACCTTTCAATGTAATCAGGACCTTACGTGAAAAACAGCTACAACAATAGCGAATTGATGAGACCCGACGACTGGTCAAGTATAAAAGAAACATGAAAGCAACAAAGCTAGTTGCAGTCAAATGGGCATCCATGGATAACACCCAAGTGGTTTGTTAATTGGTGAGTAAAAAAGAAACGAAGGTCGAGTTTGTTCCTAAAAGAGATACAGAGAAAAATATGAGGAAAGTTAAAGAGGTAGGAATGTACTAGAAAGAAAAGAATGAAAGCAACTGAAAGAAGAAAGTGATGAAAAACAGAATATCAAGAAGCAGAAGTGAAGAGAAAGAAAGAAAAAATTAATGAAAAATATCACGAAGGAGAAGTGAAGACTTGAAAATGAAGGAAAGTAATTTCAAAATGAAAGAGAGAAAGAAAAAAATTCAAGAAAAAAGAAAGAAATTTAAAGAAAGAAAGAAGTTTAAAACCGAAAGAGAAACATTTTTTAAAAGTATTTTTTTAAATCATATCGCCCCAAAGCAAAGGCATTATACTGCAAATGTTGTGCATGTGGTTACATAGGATGGAAAAGTTATGAGAAAGAGTGACAAAATACAGGGAGTGTCAGGAAGCGGGTAGGAGAGGGATGAGAATATTAAAGAAATGAGATCAGAGCATGAGAAAGAGGATGTAAGGTAGGAGATGACTATTGATTTTATATTTAAATTATTAAAGATTGTAGTTGTCGGGGAAGCAAGTAAATGGAAGGGAATTCCACAGGCGGGAAGTGCGAGAAAAGAAGCTGTTGGAGTAGAATTTGCGTTTACAATTTATTGGTTTCACAGTAAAAGGGTGGGACCTAGTTGCTAATCTTATGGCTCGAGTAAATTTATATATAGGTGGCATCAGTGAGCTAAGTTCATCGGAGCAGAAGCCGTGAAAGTATTTGTAGAAGAGACACAGGGAAGCCACATTGCGCCGGTGAGAAAGTGACTGTATCCGAGAGAAATGAAAGAAACATTTCTTTCGGATACAGTCACTTTCTCACCGGCGCAATGTGGCTTCCCTGTGCCTCTTCTACAAATACTATATATGAAAACCTTAATAAGAAAAAGAAAGAAAGAATTTAACATTTAGAAGAGAGGAAGATTTAAAAACGACAGAAAGAAACTATGAATGAAAGAAAAAAGAAAATTTAAAATAATTAATAGAAATGGAAACAAGAAAAAATTGTATAAAGAAAGAAAGAAGGAAAAAAAAATTAAAAGAATAGGAAATATCTAAATAAACGGAAAGAAGAAATAAAGAAAATTAAAAAAATAAAAGATTTTGCAAATTTAATTCTCGAAATTAATCTTCGTGTTTTCTTTCTATTGTCTTTCTAGATCGGTTGCCAATCAAGGCTATAGATTCTAATCTGTCCTGCTATTAAACCCATAGCTGGAGAGAGAAGAGATGGAGTACTACCTTTCCCAAGAGTATTTGTGTGTAAGTGAATTCGTCTGGAATTCGAACTCGGCTCTCCGATTTCTCAGTCGGGCCGATACCGATTGCACTAAGTACCTCCACTAAATCACTGAAAGAAAAACTGCAATCTCCTTCATAATTATATATGGGATGCAATTGAGCGAGAGACCAACAAAACTCCTTGTAATACCAAAGATGAACTGAAGGCAAATATTATGGCAGCATTCACCAACTTAAACAAGCAGACCGTCCAGAAAAGTTGCAGGAGATTCCGAAATTGTATGGAAGCCGTGGTTGAAGCCAACAGCGAATTACTGCATAAATTTCCTCTTTAGTATTTCAAGATATTTTTGAGTAATTTTGGTAAATATATCTGTTAAAATTAATACTGATCATCAGGAAGAGACAGCTGAAGTTCCTGGGATACGCGATGAGGAAGGAGCGCCTGGAGTACCTGATACTGACAGGCCAGATTGAGGGGAAAAAGAGACAGGGGAAAGCAGCGGATAACATATTTGAAGGACCTAATCAGGTGGATGACGGAACGAGGATTGCTTGGTGTAACAGGAAAAGGCGTGCTCAGAGCCACCAGGGATAGGAAAAGTGGAAGGCCATGATCGCCTACGTCATGAAGGGACAAGGCACATAGAAGATCTGTTAAAATGAGATGTCAGTGTTACTTTCATTTCTGCGGCATTTATACGACAATAGTTCAATCTCACCCTGTATTATTATAATGTTTTTCATTTTTCATTATATTTTGATTTCTGCTATGGTCGCACTACCTACCATGTCTGCGGGAAGATCTAAGGCAGGTCGTGGTGTGTTGTTATGGCTCCATTTTTTTTTTATCTCCCTAACATCCCTAGTGTGACATAGACAACGTTCTCTTTCGTGTGTGAGCTGTACTCAACAAGACAGTTTTTTGTATATCTCTTAAGCTGAGGTTTCCAGGGATTCTTTCAATGTGTTGTTTTGTTCCAGTTTTTATCATTCCAAGTGCACCTGCTATCACTGGCACGATTCTTGTTTTCAATTTCTACATTTTTTCTATTTCAATTTCCAGGTCTTTATATTTTGACAGTTTTTCGAATTCCTTCGTTGTACATTTATTCTTCTTGTCAGTTCATCGAGTACTGATAGTTCCCTTCTATGTTGTTCGATTTCTTTTTCTATTTTTCTTTTCCAAGGTAGATCTTCATGTCTGCGAGACTGCCTTGTTTTTAATTCGATGCTCAATTTTTGTTGCTGCTATTGCTGATGCATATATTGCTTCATTGAGATTTATATGAGTGTCTTCTTCATCCAAAATTAATTTGAGTGCTGCATTGTAGAGCTTAATAGTTTCGAGGTTGTGCTTTGTTGGTTCTGATTTTGGGATTGTTCTCGTTCCTCCATTGCAATATTTTCGATCTGACTAATATGGTTCTTGATTTCTTCCTTGGCTTCTTGTATACAGTTCTTGTTTTCCGTAAAATAATTCTGTTCAGTGTGTTTTGAACTCGTTTTATTGCCGTCTTGTAACTGTCTCACATCACACCTTTCCAGTACTTCTAAACACGCATTATCTTCACAGTGATTTGTGTGTATCACGATTTCTTCATTATGATCTGCGGTTTGTGTGATGTTACTACTTGTTATTTCTGCTTCCGGTTCCTTTTCATATTTTGATGATTCGTCTATTCTGGATTCAATTCTTTTTATCTCATTAATTTCAGTCTCTGTCAATCGGTTATTTCGCATGATGTATCTTCGTAGATTGGCTAATTTATTTTCGTCAATGTACTTTCCATTTGTTTGTCCAAACTTTTCTAGCCTTTTCGAGAATTTTCAGGGCCATCATTAGGATTATCCTGGTTGTAGGGATCTGAAGATTCATTCTTTGTGTAGGAGTTTGTTCCTATGGCAGATTTTTCAACCTCAGGTAGGTTCCCTCATGAAGGACGGGCTCCTTGTTTATCCACTTGAAGAGTCATACTGGATTTTTATTTCTACTTGTAATTCTCATATTTTTCACACGAGTGACGCACAGGTCCAAAAGTCCACCCAAAGTTGCCCGGCACGTTGGGTAACGGTCTTTTACAAAAAGGGTTCCAAAGCCTGTAAGGGATCGTTTGTGACCTCATAACGCTGTAGCCATTCACTTCTTGAGACGATTACCAATTTAAGTTGCGTGTTGTTCTTCGGAGTTTTCCTTCTCCTAAATGGGTTGCCAAGCGACAGTTGACAGAGACGCGGTTGGAATTCAAAGAGAAATATGCTGGTTAAAAAAAAAACTTGGACGAAACAGCTACTCAAGGAAACAAAACATCACTACACTAGAATATTTTGTTAAAAAAATATTGTTGCTACCATCACTAGTCCTTGTAACAAAAATAACTGTTAAGAAAAAAAAAATAACTGTTAAGAAAAAAAAACTGTTAAGAAAAAAAACAAACAAAATTAATTGAAAAGAAAAGGTTGACGCCCGTTTAAGTTTATTGCTGCTGTGAAATTTAAAAATAATAATTTGTTCGTCCACTGTATATTCAGTTATTTTTCATTACTATTATTATGTCATTTTTCATCATATTTCGATTTCTGCTTTGGTCTCACTACCAACCAAGTCTGCGGGGAGACCTAAGGCAGGTCGTGGCGTGTTGTTATGACTCCATTTCATGTTTTTCTATCTTCCCTATCATCCCTAGCATTACATAGATAAAGTTTTCCTTAGTGTGTGGACTGTACTTAATAAGACAATTTTTTGTATATCTCTTAAGCTGGGGTTTCCAGGGATTCTTTCAATGTGTTGTTTTGTTCCATTTTTTATCATTCCAAGTGCACCTACTATCACTGGCACAACTCTTGTTTTCAATTTCCACATTTTTTCTATTTCAATTTCCAGGTCTTTATATTTTGACAGTTTTTCAAATTCCTTGGTTGCTATGTTATAATCCGCTGGACAAGTTTTCTCCTGGTTTTTAACAATAATGTCTGGCCTGTTTGCTTCAATTTTTCTGTCTGTGTAGATGGTGTAATCCCATAGAATGGTTACATCTTCTATTTCTGTAACCGGTGCTGGGTGATGTTCATACCAGTGTTTGTTTACAGCTTTTCCATAATGTTTGCATATTGCCCAATGTAAATATTGCCCAACTCTATCGTGACGATTTTATTATTATTATTATTATTATTATTATTATTACACTCTTTGAGGGTTGCTATGCTTCTATTTGTCAAAGATTTTAATTGCAAAGATGAAACCAGTCACTTACGTCAGACACGAACTTTCAAAATGACAATTTCAAGATTGAGGAAAACGCTGCTTCAGTTTTTGAAGTGTAAGGAAACGAATCTACCGGGGCGAGGTTGATTTACGAGCGAACATTCTCTCTATCTATCTCTCCCAGTACCGCTCTCTGTTTCTCTCTCTTTCTACCTCTTTCTTTGTAAGGTCTCGAGCCTAATACAGAATGAGAACGGCACTGACTGAATGAGTGTGTCTGTATTCAGAAGACCTTGAGAAGGGAGGGCGATAGAGCAGTTACGGATGCACATGCGGCAGCAGCACGTGTGAGTTTCAATGCTTAAAAAAACATCACCCGCAAGGTGGTTGGTCGGATTTGGGTGGCGGTGGGCGTTCTCATGGCACGGTGTTTTCATTGACTAGCCAAATCCTCGTAAAGCTATTTCTATAAAAATCAGGCCTGTTGTTCATAATTAGTGAAAGTCTTTTCCTAGGTACTAATCTTTCATTTTCCACATGCCTTTATAATTCGTACATTTATTTCGACCAGTTAAATATCTGACCCCATTCATGTGATTTTATCTCATCGCGTGATATTATAGGTCATGTTCGGATTGTGGGCAATGCCCCAATGTCGTAGTGTTTACTTTATTTTCACAGGATTCTTTGTTGCGATGTGTATCTAACTGTAGTGTAATTGGCTAAGATTCTTCTTCTTCTATGTGCCTTGTCCTTTCAGGACGTAGGCGATCATGGCTTACAACTTCTCCCTATTCATGGTGTCTCTTAGCACCCCTTCTCCTCTTACACCAGGGCTTACGGCCATACCACGTTGAATACACCGTTTCTCCCTAAATCACCGAAGTTAAGCAACGTTGAGCCTGGTCAGTACTTAGATGGGTGACCACTTGGGAATACCAGATGCTGTAAGCGTTTAGTGACGAATGTGCGATATGGCGCAGTGGATATCGGCTCAGAAAGAGAAATTGGTGAGCCGAGTTTGAATTCCAGTTGAATACCCTGCATTCACTTAAGCACTGGTACCCTTGTGTTAATCCGTTCTTTCTCTCCAGTTATGGGTTAAATAACAGGGATAGGACTTTGGGACCCTGCCCTTAAACACAAATCCCAATAAATATTGATACTCGAAAAGAAAAAAAATATTACTAGACACAAAACCTATATAAAACAACAATAAATTGTTGAAAGAAAAAGGTATTACCAGCAATAAATAAATAAAATTTAGTTGGCAATAAATGAACTGCCGAGGTTGATATGCCATAAAAACAAAACAACCAACCAACCTCTTACACCACGCAACACCCGTTCTGCCATCCACCTGCTCAAGCCCTTGAAATATGTTATCCGCTGTTTTCCTCTGTCTTTTTCCCTCTATCTGGTCTGTTAGTATCAGGTTCTCCAAGCCCTCTTTCCTCATTGCATGTCCCAGGAATTTCAGCTGTCTCTTGCTGATGCTCAGTATTAATTTCCTTTTTGTTTCCATCCTTTCCAAAACCTCATCATTGCTCACATGTTCGATCCATGATATCCGCAGCAACCTTCTGTAGAACCACATTTCAGTTGCTTCAAGTTTTTCCTTCATCTTTCATGTTATTGTCCAGCATTCACTGCCATATTGAAGAACTGACATCATACCTGCTTCCCTGAAAGTTACAATCTCCAAGAATTGAAATGCAAAGTCAATTGCTATTTTTACCTTCTTGACTCACATACTTTCCATGACAAACCCTGTATCATATTCTTCTTCCTTTCCACTCCACTCTAATGCAGCCCTCTTCACACCAGTATACTCATCCTGTTCTTACTCATTCTCTGACTCCCCTGTAACTTGTTCCTCTTCTTCTTCTGTAACCCCATTCGCACCAGTGGCAGTTCTGCCTTGCTTGGGTAAAATGATTAAAATATATCGAAACCCTCACTAAACCAAGGAACATTTTTGTTGAATGAGGTTAATATCTCTCTATATGACACGGTACGTCTTTGCAACGTTGAAGACGTTTTGTGTGTTGGTTCAGGAATATGTGACCTTGTTTTAAGTTTACAATCGACTATTCTCTTCACTCCCATCCCTAATGTAGTCACAGGGTTATGATATAACTGTAACTAAAAGAATACGCATTGGTCAAATAATATCAGGATACTTTTACTTATTTAGCAAAATGTTATAAAATTTCAAAATTTCAAAGTTAAATATCATTCTGCCAATTCAGTATAAAATAAGTAATTATCTGTTAATTCTTGTTGTTAAAATAAAAATATAACTTATTTCAATCTTGATCAAAAATTCTTTCAAATCTTAAAAGTACTCATATATTAATTTGAGTACTTTTAAAATCTTTTCTAAGTCTCCTCATAAAAATGTTCCTTTCTGGTTACTACTTTTTGAAGAGAAATTGTAACAAGTAGAGACTATCTTGCTTTAAGTTAAGTGAACGTCTTTTGTATTTTGTATTATTCAGTGATAAGGATATGGAGGTAGTGCCATGGATATTGGCACAAAAAGTGGAATTGGCAAACAGTTCATATTCCTGGTTAGTTGCATTCATTTTCACACTAATGCTGTTGGGAGAAGCATGAATCCATCTCTTTTACACCCAGCTTTGAGATAAATTACAGGATAGAATGGCAACTTTGGTGGCAACCAACTTAAGAGAAAGAAAACTGGATTTGAAACTGGATAAGGTCACATGAAATTCCTCCACAATCTTTCCCAAGAAGGCATAGCAATTCACAAATCTAAACTTATTTATAAACGGAACTTTGTCTGTGTGTGTATGTGTGTATGTCTGTGTGTGTGCCTGCGTGTGTGTCTGTGTGTCCGTTACCTATAGACTCCAAAACGGCTGAACTGATTTTTTTGAAAATTTACACAGTTGTACTATAAGCGTCTGCGAGTGTTCTTAGCTAGATTTTGTGTCGAAGTACCCTCGATAAATATCGAAAATCGATCATCGAAAAAATCGGGTTATAGAAGGAGTGGTCTGATTTTAATCAAATTTGATACACTCATAGACAAAGACATAAGAAACGATATTCAGAAGTTTAAAGTTTGCAGTTCTTACAATAGTGCAGAAAATCGATAATATATATATATATATATAAAAGGCAAGATGTTTGTGCGTGTGTCTGTTTATCTGCCTTTTTGTCTGTATTTTTTCAGCCCTTTTATTTTAGTTTTTGCCTCGGGTTTGGCTCTAAGTAGGTATAATTGTAGTTCTTAGTCTCAGCCATGATACCATTTACTCAGAGGACTTATTTAGCCTTTAAAATTCAGTTTACGACGAAAAAACTTATTTGATATCGATACCAGGAAATAAAAATTTCTTACATCCATTCATTTTTCTTTCAATCTACGGTTTCCCTTTAACTGGAAACAAATATTGCTTTTTAGTCTTTCGTGCCAACGTCCAAAGAGTCTGAGCTCCAGGACCATGGATTAGCTTTAAAGCTTTCATTACACCCGAGCAACGCCGGGCTATACTGCTAGTAATGAATTTAAAAAAATCTAGAACACCATGATCACCTACAACTGTAATGTTGAAATTATATCGATGTTATAAAATTTATTGTCTGAGAAAAGAAGAGGTGGCTTCATACTTTTTCGAAGGCTAGTTGCGTGTTAAGTGAATATAAGGAACCCGACTGGAATTAGAACTCGCCTCTCCGAGTTTCAATTCCGAAGCATTATTCATTACACATTTTGTAACAATAATGGATACATCAACGGAAATGCAGTCTAAACAGGGGTCTTGATAGACTGACACTTTTGCCGTTAAGATTGAAAAAATAAATCATATAATCCTCAAAAATATAAACTTTTTTCAAATTTAAAGTGTTTCATATATTCAAATGAAAGTTATTTTCATAACAATGATCTAACATTGCATGATGAAGAGGTAAAAAGCTCAAAACATAGAAATGTGTCGTAATGTAAACTGTATTAATTTTAAACAAAAAAAAAACAAATTTAAGTATATTATGCTTTACAATTTGTTGTACTGAGCACTTTTTAAAAATGTAAATGCCGTAAAACTAGGAATTGGAAAACTGTTATTTCTTTTCACCTGGATTCACACACACACACACACACACACACACACACACACACACACACACACACATATATATATATATATATATATATATATACATATATATATATATTATATGTATGTATGTATGCATGTATTTGGGCAGTAGTTTTCGTTTATACAATATGATTAAAGACCAGTGAAAGTAGTTCTTCCTTTATATATATATTACGTCATTTTCTTTCTTTCTGGCAAAAATTTGATATAAATTGTCCGATGTCCAAGTAGCTTCACTATAAAGTACAAATACCCATTAAACAGAAACTATCTACAAGTTAACGTAATATAAAAAACTACCGTAAAAGTCCCACAAAACAGAGAAAGTGGACAAAACAATATGAGCAAACATTACTACATCACTTGTGATAGCATATATTGAAATAAATTGTAATATATATCACACCCTGATTGAGCAATCTTGAAGAATGGTAGACTTTGAAAAACAGTAGCTACTCTGGCATCTACGCATCGTTCATTCAGCATTGAATTAGAAAACTCTCGGCTATTGGACGTGTGTAATGATAATATACACGCTAAAAAATCTACCTTCTTCTACCGAGCGCCCCTAGCTCAGACGCAGTATCGCCGACTGACGCTAATTCGGTCGGGTTTCAATCCTGGGTAAAAAACAATCGGCTGTCTAACCGTACTGATGAGCTGTGATACAGCGAAACAGATCTTTCTGCGGATGACTATATATATATATATATATATATATATATTCCGAAGACAGATCTGCGATCTGCGTCAGTCGGCGATATATATATATATATATATTCTAATCCTGAACTAACAAGGCAACTTGTACATTTTCAAAATTATGGTGCAAGAGAAGTTCAAAGAGTTAAAATTCTCTGAGTAGAAAAGAATTTTAACTAAAATATCAGAGCTTGTTAGAAAATGTAGATATTTGATAAAAGTTTTTATTAGCTCCTGACAGTGCGGTATATGTGCTGAATTTATTTCATTCTAATCCGATAAATATAAAAACACGTGTTTGTATTTTGTAAGTAGCGTCTATTTTAGTCTACACCTCATGGGAGACGCCGAAGTGGTAATGACCGCTCAAAGGTACAACGACGGACAGGAAAAAGGAATGGACTTCGTTTTAAGCATCTGATTACCCATTCTATGCAAACACAGATGCATTATAATTTATGCTCGATTTTACATGAACCTTTAGTTATGCATAAATCTTTCTCTCTCTCTCCCCTTTTTTCTCTTGTATATATATATATATATATATATATATATATATAGCCTTTGAGATTTGAAAAAGAAATCACTCGGCAGGCGGTCAAGAGAGAGGGAAAATTTACTCGCCCCAAGATCATTTTAATCGACCGACTCCATTTTCTTAATAGTCGCCTTACGTAAACATAGCGTGAATCTTCGTTTTTATTAAGTTTTAACATCATGATATGCTGTTTTTTGTTGTTGCTTTTTTTGTTTTGTTTTGTTTTTTTTGTTTTTTTGGCAATTCAGTAGAGGTACCTAAATTCGTAGTTTCTTTCTTCTGTTTGACCTCAACCGCCATCTCATAGATGATAAAAATAACAAATCTGATTTTCTCAACGATTTTCTATAAAAAAAATTACTTACTTGTATAATTTGTTTTTCGGTGGGTAGTTAAAAGAAGTGTGCGTATTTTTTAGTTGCCAGTATAGTTGTTCGGCTAAATTTGTGAAGAGGAAGCACCAGGGAGCTAAAATCGTCAGAGCAGAAGCCGTGAACATATTTGTAATAAAGACAGAGGGAAGCCACATCTCGTCGGTGAGAAAGTGACTGTAGCCGAACTGCCAGATCGGAATCGATTATATTGCGGATTCTCCTTTGGATTTTGTCGAGAACCCCAAGATAAATTGCAGGGGTACTCGACCAAATGTGAAAGCAGTATTCAATGCACGAATGAATGGTAGCTTTGTATATGTGCATAATGGATTCAGACGAGAAAAACACCTGGACCGAGCAGTAGATTTAGCTCTTGATTCAATGTTAGTTAAGTGCCACACGGGATACACGCTTTGGGCGATCATGTCTCGAAAGAGACATGACTGACGAGGCAGAATATTATCCCGCAAGAGGTTGCCATTGCTTTCTGCGGTGGGCTGGTTGCCATCCAAGGCTATAGAACCCAATCTGTCCTGTTATTTAACCCATAACTGGAAGGAAGTGACGGATTAATACCTTTCCCAAGGGTATTTGCGCGTAAGTGAATGCAAGGAATTCAACTGGAATTCGAACTCGTCACCCCGGTGTCGCGTTACGAGTCGATATCCGCTGCACCACAACGCACATCCATTGATTCAATGTAGACTTTCTATTTGAGGTCGGTTGTAAGAGTCAGGCCGAGACGGTGTAGTGTGTTGCTTTCAGAGAGACTACCCTAACCCTAACCCTAACCCTGATCTATGCTGGTGGGAGGCAGAAGTGATTGTTTAGGGTGGTTAAAGGTTAGCAGCTTTGTTTTAGAAGCTTTAGAATTTTCGAGCCATTTCTTATCCCAGTCCACCACAGATTGGATGTCCTTTTCAAGAGGTTTGCTTTGTCAGCTTTGGCAGATTTCTTATTGAGGCGGGAGTAAATTGTGGTGTCGTCAGTGTAGATCCCTACTTGGTATCTGATTACATCAGGGAGATCGTTGGTGAAGATCAGAAAAAGCGTAGGACCTAGGATATAGCCATGAAGAACGCCCACGTTCATAGGATAGGATCTGGAAGCATTCCCGTTCAATACGACCTTCCTTACGCTTTTTGATAGAAACGATTGCATTAAATCACACAATCATCCAGCTATGCCATGGCTCTGTAGCTCTCGCAGAAGGCCAGCAACTCGGACTCTGCCAAATGCTTTGGAGATATCCAGAGAAATAGTTCAAGCTTCGACGTTCTTATCGAGAGCTTTGTATATGTACTCTGTGATGTTCTTTAGCATATCAACGGTAGAGCTGGCGAAGTCTAAGCCATATTGTTTGTCGGAGAATAGGCTGTGAGATATTGAAAAACTTTAGCATTGAAGAACACTTTGCCAAAAATTGGTAGGAGGCTGATTTGGCGATAATTAGAGGAGTCTGAGAGTTCTCAAGAGTTCTTACAAACTGAGACCACAGACGGGGACTTCCAGCAGCCAGGAAAGCATAAAAACGGAGAGGCACTAGTTGTAGAGTTTGGAGAGAACAGGGTACATTTTTACACTCCGATGACTGAGATTCCGTCCCTTCTATTCACCTTATGGGGATAAAAGTTTGAAATTATCTTAGAGATCCGGGAGGGGTTAATGTAAACGTCACTCAGTTCTAGGGTAGAAGTCGGGTGCCGATACTTCAAACGCATCAAACGTGAGGTTGTTGAAGAATCTGCAAGCAAAGCATTGGGCTTTGTCCGTCGTAGCTGTGAGGACCTCAAATTTATTTATTAAAGAAGTAGTGGAAGGTTTTCTGTTGTTTAGAACACTTTGCAGAGCCGTCAGTAGTCATTAGAGCCAAATATTAACAACTTTCAAAATATTAATTTAAAACAGTGCTCTATATAAAAACAGACCTGTGAATATTTATTATAAATTATAGTTTAGAACATGTACAAATTATCATCTACTACAAAGTGTACATTTTGTTTCGACATTGAAAGGACAATGTCTCATCTGGTAGTGTGAAAGTGAAAGTAGATTCTTTTCCTTATTTTGGCGAATTATGTGTGAATTATGTATAAAATTTTCCTCTTCCCCATTCTTCCTTTTGTTTAAATTCTAACTTACAACTTACAACTCTGATTTCTCATTCTCTACCACATTTACCTCTCACACACAATTCACCAATATAAAGAAAAGATATTTCCATCTACTTTCACACTACCTGATGAGACATTGTCCTTTCAATGACGAAACAAAATGTACACTTCGTAGTAGATGCTTATTTGTACATGTTCTAAACTATTATATATATATATATATATACATGTTGGGACGTCCGCGCCTATTCGGCTATAATGGACTATTCCATTACTATGTAAAGTAATGGTGGCATCTACGTAGGAGAGTGTGCCGGGCAGCCGATCGACAAATCAGTGGTAGACTTCCGGTGACGACCCGGAAGTACCCATTGCTCATACTACGTCTTACGACGGTTGGGACGATTAACCTTTATTCTTGTATTGGATACTAATAACCTTTGTAAATACTATTTTCACGGAATACAACAATTAACCTATTCCTGTTGTTGAGTTATTTATTCTTACTCACGACATAACAGTGTCGACGAAGATTGCCGAACACAACAATATATATATATATATGTGTGTGTGTGTGTGTGTGTGTGTGTGTGAAAAGTGTATGTATATAATTATAAATATATATATATATATATATATATGCAATTTGTTATATATATGATATTGTTTACATATTATATATGTGTGGTACTTATTTAAAAGCGCTCAATATCAGTGATAGAGCAGACATAGAGCACGATTCGCATGTGTATGTTTATGCAAGCCACAGTGACCGAACGCGCGTACGTGTGCGTGTGTGTGTGTGTGTCCTTGCGCGCGTTGATGGGTGTACAAATGTATATATATGTATGTCTGCGTCTGTCGTGACGACAGATTTTTTCCCCCACTTCCACAAAAATACACGAATATAACCCATTTTTAAAAAAAAATTAATCAGTTTGTCTGACGATCGCAAAAGCGTGAAACCCAGGGTTACAAACTCACACCTATCTATATGAATATATATATATATGTTTAGAAAATTATCTGCTGCCTTGATACAATAAATTTAAATTACAGGATGCCTCAGCATTAAATGATCCCAACATCAAGAAATTTAAATGGAAACCTATTAAACGACAAGTAAACACAATCAGCATTTAAACATATGACTGTTAACATTACGGTCTCTTACGTGATATGATGTGATATAACTGCATTACAAATTTACGACCTTCAACTGCTATTTGATCACTGTTATCGTCGCATACCAATGTTTTATTTCAACACAAGATAAAATCATTTTTGATGGTGGATGTCTTCATGTTAACGTCACTGTAACCTCTCTGAAAATGGCTCATGTGAGCCGAAAGCCTAGAACCAGCGTAATAAAAATAAATATGCAAATGTTGGACAATTTTGTCTTTATTTTCATCTGAAATTGAAGCCAAAATACTATATTTAGAATGGCTCGTGAATAAACATAATAGACATTCATTGTCTGTTCTGTTTAACAATATATGTTTAGAAAATTATATATATATATATATATATATATATATTTATATATATTATCACAAATGAACACTCTCTCTCTCTCTCTCTCTCGCTATATATATATATATATATATATATATATAGCGAGGGAGAGAGAGAGTGTGTGTGTTCATTTATGATAATTTTGGGAGCCAAGATTGCTCATGTTTCAATATTTTTACTGTTCATATTATTTTGGTAGGCAGGAGTTTTTTTTATCGTAAAGTGCTTGATATCGGTGTGAAGATAGAGCGTTGATAGTTTTAGTGCAAAAGATTTGTCATTTTAACTGAAAAGATTCATGCCGGCTTTGAAGTTTCATAAGAACACCTTTATGATACCCTCCAATCAGATGTTCTAACCACTGACCTAACCGCAAAAACTCTCCACACTCAGCTGCCAATTATGACTTCAGTGAGCGCATTTAGACATCAAGTGTTTTTACATGTTTATTAAAAGTAATAAATGAAAAAAATAAAACAGGCTAATACAGTTTTAGTCAGTAAAGGTTGGTTTTGTGGTTGTTGTCAGGCATGAACTTCCGCTTGAGAAAAGAGAGCCACTTGACGAGGGTTTCTTTGCCGTATAAGAAATGCTTTAAGTGCATTCACTTTGGCAATGTTTATGAATGAAATATGCATTTCACTTCACAATCTGCTCTCTTTCAATGACCACTTATTCTTTTCTAGCTTTATTATGTTAGACCCCATCTATCTATCTATCTATCTATCTATCTATCTCAGTCTGTTCATATCTATCTATCTAGCTAGCTATCTCAGTCTGTTCATATCCATCTATCTATCTCAGTCTGTTCATATCTATCTATCTATCTAGCTAGCTAGCTCAGTTTATTCATATCTATCTATCTCAGTCTCTTCATATCTATCTATCTATCTAGCTAGC
>JBBBDQ010001186.1:3832500-4035000 GCA_037127315.1 Ascarosepion bandense
TTTCGATTATCGATTTTCAATATTTATCGGGGGTACCTCGACACAAAACCTAGCTAAGAACACTCTCAGACGCTTATAGTACAACTGTGTAAATTTACAAGAAAATCGGTTCAGCCGTTTTGGAGTCTATAGGTAACGGACAGATAACAGAGTAAAATAATCTAAAAAAAATTAAGATATTCTACAATTTCATGGGTAATACGTATTTTGCAGGGAAATAAAAACCTGCTGCTCGTCAGACCCAAATGATACAACAGTTAATATTCAAAATCATCTAGAAAAGCATTACATACAGACTCTCACGTGCCAGTATCGAGAATAGACATTTGTAACGGTAATCTACAAAAAAAGTTTTCCTCGCCCATTCAAAAACAAAAGAACGAAAGAAAAATAAAAGTATAGATAAATCATACACGGAAAGAAGAGAAAGAAAAAGAAAAAAAGAAAGAAGAACGAACAGTATAGAGAGAAAGGAAGTTAGTTAACATCTTAGATCGACACCAGCTTCTATTGCAATTCATCTGCTTTCTTAGAAAAGCATGACATGGAAATTTAACATTAAATTTAGTTTTAAAGATACCGGGATGCATCTACGGTATAAGAATAAATTGTAAATCATACTTTTTAATATAAATTAAAATATAACTACTAGTAATATTATATTATAAATATCGTTATAATAATTTTAAAAAAATAAATTAAAAAATATATAAGAAAATTATAAAGACGAACAGCAGGGTTTTTTTTTTTTTGCGAAATACGTATTACCCATGAAATTGTAGAATATCGAAAAAATTTTCTAGACTATATATATATATATATATATATATATATATATATATATATATATATATATATATATATATTGTAACAAAGTTGTGGAACTCGTAGGTTTTTTAACCTGCTGTTCATGCATTTACTTTTATAAAGAGTGCTCGATACAACGTAGAGCATTATATTGTAATGGTTGTTACAATGGTTTATAAATTCATAGTATCACTACACAAAAATTTTCGCGTTTCGAAGCTAACCTTGGTTTTTGGTTGCCTCTCTTCAGGTGAAGAAGTTGGAATGAAAATTATCTGGTGAAAAAAAACCGTTTATTTGTGGTGAATATGCTTTTTTTAGGTGAAAGTGGGGTTGGGAGCTTATTTAGATTCTGTTGACCTTATTTAAGTCTTAGAGTTAGATGTTTGTCGGGGAGGTGGCTTAGTTCAGGACAGGTTTCCCTATTTATCTTGTCTGGATGTAGTAGTGGTGGCGTCGTTGTTAATGATATGGGTGGTGTGTGATTTTTGGATGGTTTAGTCGATTCTTTTATAGTTTTTAAGGTGCTGCTATTTGGTTTAGAGGAGGGTATGTGTTGTTTTGTTTTGGGCTGGTCACTTTATCATTTAGTTTTGGTTATTTTGTATTGGGATATATGGGTTTTGGTTTTTTGCAGTGTCGATATTTTCTTTTATTTTTCTACCATTTACAGGTAGCTGGACTTATTGTTGGTGTGGTGTGGGGTTTGTTGTCTTTTATTTCTACGTTTTTTTTTTGGTGGGGGGTTGTTCTATTTATTAATAGGGTTGATTATGTGCATTTATTGCATTTTTGGGGGTTCGTGTGGGTGGGGATCTTTTTTGTTTATTTAAATTTTAACGAGAAATATTTGCGATGTTTGCATAATACTGCTAATTCGTCTCTACGGTTTAATAGTTTGCTACTGTTGGGGTACTTTAAACATAAAGGGCAGATGTCGTCAAGTGAGTTGCAAGATCTAGTTTTTTCTAGGATTTTCCATTTTACTTTGGGTTTCTGTTTTGAATCATTTAGCTTCCAAACGTATGTAGAAAGGGATGTTTGGTTTCGGTATAAGTTGTTTTTGAATGAAGTTAAGTGCATGTACCAGCGCTGCTTAAAAGTGTTCTTAGTTGATCCGATGTACACTTTATTTATAGTTGGATTTTCAATTGATGTTATGTTGCATTGATAGATTATTGAGTTTATTTTACATTTATTTTGTAGTGGGGAGTTGCTAGGGATTTTACAATTACACATGTTTTTATGGTTGTCTTTTATTGTATTTTGGTAGTTGATTTTATTCTGATCTGCGTGTTGATTTAGGATATATTTGTTATGGTTTGTTATGATTTTTTCTAGGTTGTTTGTGCAACTGTAGCTTAGTTTAAGTATATTTTTGTTGAAGATTTTACTAAGAGGGTTATTTGTGGGGTAATGTTTTTTGATTAAGTTCAGGAACTTTTGTCCTAGCTTGGTGTTTATCATTTGGTTGAAAGGAGGTGTGTATCAAATGATTTTTCTATTTCTATTTTTCCTGTTATGGTTATAGTTTGTTATGTATTGGATGTCTTGGTTTTTGTAGCCGCCTTTTTTAGGGACTTGTTGTAGAGACTTTTGTGTTTGTTAAATATTTCTTCACTGGACGAGTTTTGACTAATTCTATATTCTATGGAGGAGTGTATATGTTTGATTATACTAAGGGGTGGTTTGACTTTGGGTGGATGTATAGTGGGTATTCGTTGGGTTTTATGTATGTTTGGTAATTATTGTTAAATAAATCTAGTGTTACATCGAGGAAGTTTACTACTTTTAAATTTGTGTTAACTATTACTTTTAGGTTTAAGCCTTTAAATTCTCTGTGGATAAGTTTTCTTATTTTGTCTGTTTTAAAGTGTGTGGAGTTTTGTACTATCATGAGAATATCATCTCTGTATATCCCTATGTCTTGTGTGTTTATGTCTTGGTGTGCAGTGAGATTATATAGTGTAAATAAGCCGATGAGATCGGAGGACTCTTCAGAGTCCAGCGCATATATATATATATATATATATATATATATATATATATATATATATATATATATATATATATATATATATATATATTGTTATCATGTGTACTTTACTATTATTGTTTTTATTATTATTATTTTTATATTTTTATTCTTACTTATAGTTTTATACTATTTTAAGGTAGATTTTTTAAAATTACTTTTTAAATTATTATTTTGTATTTTCCTAATTTTTATCATTTATCTTTATATTTTGTCTTTATTATTAGTATCTGTATTATTATTATTTTCATTATTTTTATTACTATAATAACTTTAAGGTTTTTAAATATTAGTTTCTTTATTATCATCTTATTATTAATACCAAGATGTTTTATATAATAATATACTAGTATTAATATTACGATTAGAATTAATAAGAAAAACTAACAATTCATTTGTCTTACGAAATTTCAATCCCTAGTTTTTAAGTTTGAATGATATGCATCTAAAAATAGACAACTAAAATCCAAGTCAAGATGTAATGATTTCCTTAACGACTGTTTTTATAAATTTAGGTCAAGGCCGTCTAGATATAATATAGACGCTAAGATTTAATACTGTTAAGTTAACCACTTTTTCCTTATTTTTTCTTTTTTTTCTTTTTTAATTAAAAACCAGCTATCATGCTAGCTTGGAAAGGGTTGGAACTCCGACAGGCTATCTCACGAAGATACACTACTTCGATGGCAGGAGCAGTCATGAAACTCGTGATTATGATCCCAAAAGTTATTACAAATCATAAGTCAGAATTAATTATATTAACATATGAGTAATTATTAATAATGGATGTGCGTTGTAGTGCAGTGGATATCGACTCGAAACGACAAATCGGGTTGCCGAGTTCGAATTCCAGTTGAATTCCTTGCATTCACTTACGCACAAATACCCTTGGGAAAGGTATTAATCCGTCTCTTACTTCCAATTTTGATTGGGTTCTATAGCCTTATCTGGCAACCAGTCTACAGCAGAAAGCAATGGCAACCTACTGCGGGATAATATTCTGCCCAGTCAGTCATGTCTCTTTCGAGACATGATCGCCCAAAGCGTGTATCATGTGTGAAACTTAACTGACTGATTGACTGAATTATTAATAATTAACAATTAACGCCTCAACGAATTTTAAATCGATTAAACTACCAGCGGATATTTCTAAATGTTAAAAATGAATAAAGCAGGAATATTACATTAGAAATGAAATGAGTGCACTAATGTCTCACAGATGAAGACGACACAACAGAAATGTGGTTCTGCAGGAAAAAAAATTCAGTCAATCAGTTAAGTGTCATATGTGATACACGCTTGAGCGATCATGTCTGACTAGGCAAAAGCTTTTTCCCGCATAAATTGCCACTGATTTCTGCAGTAGACTCATTGCGAACCAAGGCTAAGAACCCAATCTGCTTCTGCTATTTAACCCATAGCGGGAAAGTGAAGAGACGGGTTAATATTTTTCCCAAGGATATTTGCGCGTCAGTGAATGCAACGAACTCAACTGGAATTCGAACTCGGCTCTCTGATTTCTTGTTCCGAGCCGATATCCACTGCACCACAAAATACATCCAAATAACTTTCCAGATATCAAAAACTTTCTTGCAAATCAATCATTCAATAATTAGAGTTGGTTTCCAGCAAATAAAAACTATTAGTTTTAGATAGAATCATTGTTCCTTAAACCCTGTGGGCTGGAGCTACAGAATCACAAATAAAAATAATAAAGATATTCAACAGCAGCTGCAACAACTAAAATGGATTGCACATAACTGGAAGAGAAAATAATGACATAACCAAAATGCTGAAATTCCACACGACTTCAAACAAAATGTTAGGAAGGAAACTCTCATCAGTCCAGAAAAAAGCAATAATGTTTACTGGATTTTTTTTTAATCATTTCATTTAAATCAAGGCGATACTGCAGAGTCCTCCGATCTCATCGGCTTATTTACACTATACTGTATATATCCAACATTTGGATATTTTTTTTTATTATAATGAACACAAGATAAAATCGTCGCTGATGGTGGATTTTTTATGTTAACGTCCTTGTAACCTCTCTGAAGATGACCCATGTGAGCCGAAAGCTTAGAACCAACTTAATAAAAAATTATCCAAATGTTGGAGAATTTCTCTCTTTATTTTGAACTGAAATTAAAGTCAAAATACGATGTTTAGAACGGCTTATGATTAAACATAACAGACATTCATTGTCTCTTATATTTAACAACATATGTTCAGAAAATTATCTGCTGCCTTGATACAAATGAATAATTGCAACGTTCAAAACATTAATTTAAAACGGTGCTCAATATAAAAATAGAGCAATGAATATTATAAATTATACTTTAGAACATGTACAAACTACAAGCTACTACATTTTGCTTCGACATTGAAAGAACAAAGTCTCATCAGGTAGTTGATAATGATGGTAATAAACGTTTATTAGCATCATTGTTGTTATTATTCTTGTAAAGTATAATATATATATATATATATATATATATATATATATATATATATATATATATATATATTGGGAAGTCACGAAATGGTATTAACCGACATATTTATTTAGATGTATTTGTTTGAAAATTATTTTTAATGGATATTCGTATTTGAGATTTTTTTCCTTTATATATATATATATATATATATATATATATATATATATATATATATATCCACCGGCCTGAATATTCGGTAAATCTTTTCATGCATCTTCCGGCATAACGAAACCTGTGGCATCCAACTACCTTTGAGAAGCTGTCAATAGATCAAATGTGTCTTACCACTCGAACACAGAAGATTTCATGGTTTAACAAGGTCAAATCAAGCCGTAAGTGCATAAGTTTCGGATTTCTCACAAAATTGAAATTTTGTCCGTATCTTATTCTAATGTAAACAAACGTCAATAAAACTATATAACGAAAGTTACGAAATGGTATTAACCGACTTATTTAAATTTATTTGTTTGAACATTATTTTCAATGGATACTCGTATTGACTGGAAACTCTGTTTTTCTACAATTAAACAGCACCGGCCTGAATATTAGTGAAGTCTTGTGAAGAAAATAAGCATTTTAGGCAGGACTCGAACTTGCAACTAACATGTACCTAGGATAAGCCGTCAATAGATCTATGTTTCTTGTCACGAATCAATTTCCTATATTGGACACACTACCACCTCTTTGAGAGATGCCTTACATATCACTTACCATAACAAAGTACTATAAAAAAAATCATTTATTAATCCATAATTTACAAGAACCCTAAAGGAAAGTTTTGGTCGAAAATAAAAAAAATACTATATAAATCACAATATCAAAATCATCTCGCAAGTGGCGAGCCACTACATATCAAACAGGTCCCTCCTACCATCAACCTTACATCATTTAATAGTGGAAATGGAGTATTGAAAGTTTAAATAAAAAGATGCTCATGCGATTTTCAATCGCGCGCAACACGTGAGAATTTGGAATAAACGCTCCTTTTTCAAAAACAACACAAGATAAATTACTACGTTACATGCAAAATATAAGAAAAAATAACAACAGCGGAGACATCACAACATTGAAAATGGCCAGAGTAGTGGATGAAAGTGCATGGGACGATAATTATGGATAATTATCTCTAGAAATACGGGAAAATGTGGGAAGGCTGGAAAAAAATGAATAAAAATAAATAAAATGTTCCTTGTCGGCTGTATTCAACGAAAGATACTTGAAAGAAAGGTTACCAGCAAGTATATATATATATATATATTCTGTGTGTGTGTGTGTGTGTGTGTGTGTGTGTGTGTGTGTGTGTGTGTGACGCACCCCCAAATTCCGGGTCTTGAATAAGGAATTATTTTTAAAGAGAAAATCAAAGTACGTGAAATGAGAAAATGGTAAAAATATTTCCAAATCGGTTAAATATTTTATTTAAGATGGCTGCGTTGACAGAGATGGTGGGGGGAGGTATTACCTTACATTTTATAGACTTGAGTCTTATTGAATAAGAGTGGTTGTGGTAGTCAGTGGTTGCTGCTTCAAAGTGTTTCTTGACCCTGTGACCTGACATAGGCGCAGTTATATTTCATGCTTACTCGTGTTATCATTTTAACAACCAACAACTTGCTCTCCACTCACAACAACACTTTCCCACTTTCTTATGTCTCTGCTCTCTCTCCCCCTCTCTCTTTCTCTCTCACACACGCACATTCTCTTCAGTTTTGTTTTTCTTTGCCATTTTTTGAAATTCGTTTTATTTCCCATTTTCTTTTGCAAGTTTTTAATGGACTTTTCCTGTCAGTATTCAGAGAAATTCCATGGTGGTATATTTAATTAATAAATAATCATTAAATATTATAAAATAATAACGAATAATTAAATAATGAAAAATATTAATTTAATATACATAAACTGATTATAATATTCAAAGTGATTAGCAGATCAGAATGAGAAATCGGAAAGCCTAGTTCGAATTCCAATCGGGTTCATTACATTCACGTACCTACTATTATCCTTGATAAAGGTATGAATCCATATCTTCTTCCCGCAACTATAGATAAAATAGCACGTCAGACTGAGTCCTATAGCCTTGGATGGCAACTAGTCTAAGATAAGGAAACTGAATTAAAACCGGATCGCAGTATAATAAAAATATATATACATGCGGCTAGGGACCGCTTGGGAATCCGAAATTCCAACTGAAACTCTTAAGATTTCCACGCCTTCAGATGCAGCGTTAAAAAGAGCCCAGTGTGCTATAAGAAACGAGAAAAACATATAAACTATACTTGTAATAAGAAAGAGAATTTTGAAATTTGTAATGCTTCCAATATTGAATAAGAAGTTTCTATTTCGTCCTCCTAACTTTGAGATGTCGGCGCGTACACTACTATAATAGCTATATTGAGAAGCCTTCCCCGCAGTTTAACCAAGAGGACTCTCTCTGAAAGCTGACAGTATCCAAGAACGCATTCCTTTATAGCTATTATAGTAGTGTACGCGCCGACAACTCAAAGTTCGGAGGACGAAATAGAAACTTTTTATTCAATACTGGACAGTGCCAAGGCCCAATGCAAAAGCCAAGAAATTAGGATTATAATGGGAGACTTGAATGCCAAAGTAGGTAAAGATAGGGAAGGAAACACGACCGGCCCCTTTGGACTAGGGGACCGCAACGAACGAGGAGAAAAATGGGTCCAATGGTGCTCAACCAATGACCAGGTAATTACTAACACTTGATTTCAAGAGCACCCACGACGACTATGGACATGGAGAAGCCCAGGAGGAGACACGAAGAACCAAATAGACTACATAACTATAAACAAGAGATTCAGGAACGCAGTGGTCTAATGCAAAACATATCCAGGTGCCGACTGCGGAAGCGACCACGTCCCAGTCATTTGCAAACTAAGGGTGAAACCCCGAAGACTAAAGAAACCCAGCACACCACCAAGGCTGCAATACGAGACGCTCGTGAATGACCTCACCCTGCAGAAAGACTACAATAAGAGCGTGAGAAAGAAATATGAAGAACAAATTGGAAAAGGGCACTCAAAATGGCATTCACTAAAGGAAGCGATGGTGACCTCAGCGAACGACATAGACCCAAAGGAAATCAGACGCAGAAGAAAAAATGAATGGATGACCGAAGAAATTATCCACATGATACAAAGGAAACAAAAAATAACGCCAAGACATGGAGCAGAGTTCAAGAAACTTCACAGGGAGATAAGGAACAAATGCAGACAAGCTAAAGAGGAATGGCTTAACAACAAATGCGCAGATGTAGAGAGAATGAGCAGGACCAATAAAGCAGAGATGCATAAAGAGATAAGGACAAAAAACCTGCTTCTCAACAGGTTGCATAAAATCCAAGGAAGGAACAATCATATTGGAGAAAAAGAAATACTCCAGCGATGGGAAGAGTATATAAAGGATCTTTTTTTGCGACAGGAGAGAACAACCGAGAATACACAAAGAGGTGGATGGACCGAAAATACTGAAATCCGAAGTGGAAGATGCAATGGCCAAAATGAACAGAAACAAAGCAGCTGGTCCAGACGGCATAGTGATAGAGCTGCTGATAGCCTTAGAAGAATACGACATAGAAAAAATTACCGACATAATAAACGAAATTTATAGCAGTGGAATAATACCAGATCACCTATGCAAGTCGATATTTATAGCACTGCCGAAGAAGCCAGGTACAAACGAGTGTGAACTACACAGAACTATCAGCTTAATGAATCACATCACAAAACTGATGGTCAGAATCCTGATGAATAGAGCGAGAAGCAGAATCAGGCCAGAGATTGGGCAGGAAGAGTGCGGGTTCGTTAAAGACACTAGAACAAGGAACGCTATATTCATGATTAGGATGCTCTCCGAAAGGGCAATACAAATGAAGAAAAACTTATACATATGTTTCATTGAATATGCGAAGGCATTCGACAAGATACGACACAAAGAATTGATGGAGATGCTCGGCAGCCTAGACATTTTCGGCAAAGACATCAGAGTATTTAAGAATCTCTACTGGCAGCAAACGGCCTGCATACGGACAGGTAACGATCTCAGTAGATTTACAAAGATAGAAAGAGGCGTAAGACAAGGATGTGTCTTTTCACCGGATTTGTTCAACCTGTACAGCGAGAATATTTTGAGGACCCTAGGCGACACGCCAGGATTTGCTATTGGAGGCCACAACTTGAACAACATAAGGTATGCAGATGACACAGTGCTGATTGCAGACACGGAAAGGAAACTGCAGGACCTCCTACAGAAGGTAGCGGTGGAGAGTGACAAAAAGGACTACAAATAAACTTTAAGAAAACTGAATGCATGGTCATCAGCAAAAGGTGCAACCCAAAATGTCAAATACAGGCGGGGGATACCAGAATAAAGCAGGTGCAAAAATTTAAATATCTAGGAAGTGTTCTAACAGGAGATGGAAAGTGAGACACAGAGATCAGAAGGCGAATTGGCATGGCAAAGGGCGCGTTCCAGAAGCTGAGAAACACACAGGAAAATTTCACTATAAACAAAGAAAGAGTGCTGGATTGCTATGTGATGTCAGTTCTTCAATACGGTAGTGAGTGCTGGAACAATATCATTGAAGATGAGGACAAAACTGGAAGCAGCGGAAATGTGGTTCTACAGAAGGATGCTGCGGATATCGTGGACTGGGCATGCAAGCAACGATGAGGTGTTGGAAAGAATGGCAACCAAAAGGAAATTAATACCGAGCATCAGGAAGAGACAACTGAAGTTCTTGGTACACGCAGTGAGGAAGGAGAGTTTGGAGAACCTGATACTGACTGTCCAGGTAGAGGGAAAGAGAGACAAAGGAAGGCAGCGGATAACATATTTGCAGGGCCTGGTCGGGTGGATGACGGAACGGGGGTTACCAGGAGTAACAGGAACAAACATGCTGAGGGCCACAAGGGATAGGGAGACGTGGAGGGCCATGATCGCCTCCGTCCTGAAGGGACAGGGCACATAGAAGAAGAAGAAGAAGAAGAAGAAGAAGAATGCTTCCAAAATGAAGCTGCTATCTGTTAATCATCACAGACAATTGCTCCTACCCACCCCATTAGCATGGACCAAGCTAGCCTCCCTGAAAGCAAAACACTGTGTCTCCTTGGCCTAACCCTCTCAGCAAACCTCAAGTGGAATGACTATATCAAATCCATAGCTAAATCCGCTGCTAAGAAGGTTGTTTTACTGTGTAGAGCTAGCAAGTTTCTCCCGACTGAATCCATCACGCACATATATAAATCTACCATCTGCTCGTGTATTGAATACTGCTACCACATCTGGTCGGGTGTCACTGCTATTCAACTCGGGGTTCTTGACAAAATCTAACAGAGAATTTGTAAAGTGATCGATCCCGACTTGGCAGCTCAGCTACAGTTACTCTCTCACCGGCATGATGTGGCTTCCCTGTGTCTCTTCTACAAAAACTTTCATTTCTTCTGTTCCAATGATTTTAGCTGACTGTTGGCTCCTATGTAAGAATTTACTCGAACTACTAGACTAGCAACTAGGTCCCACTCTTTTACAGTGAAACCAATCAAATGTAACCGCAATTTCTACTCTAATAGCTTCTTTTCTCGCACTTCCATTCCATATACTTTCTTCCTCGACAGCTACAATCTCCAAGAATTTAAATTTAACGTCAATAGTCATCTCCTATCCCACTCACTCGAATCTTTTCTCTCGTGCTCTTTTCTCCATCCACTCCATTCCCATTACACCAGTATTCTCAGCCTTCTATTAACCACTGCCTGACACCCCCTATAACCTGTCCCTCTTCCTTGTCACTTTCCTTCTATGTAACCCCCTGCGCACCAGTGGCAGTAAAACTGCCTTGCTTGTGGTGAAATGATAAAAAATAACAATCGGGAAAAAGGGTTTAGATAATTTGACACTCACAGGATATTATGGAGGTAAGAAAGACAGGGAAACACAGAGAAACCTAGGTGACAAACATGTGTAAATAGATGACAGAGCAGTATTCCATGCACGGGCGGATTAGCGGCTATCGGCACAGAAAGCAGGACAGAAGTGCAAGTATGAAAAACCCAATACGGAGGCATATGAACTTTCTGATGTTATCGCCACTTGACTTATACACGATACTTTTGCTGTCAGAAAAAGAAACGGATCTCGATATGTGAAGTCACAAGTTTATTCACCTGAAGAGAATCAACTTTAGACTCGAAACACGTGTAGCGACAAAAATACCATTATGGACACTTAATACAAAAAGCAATTAATATTAATAATAATAACAACAATCAATATACACTTTAAACAAAACCTTCACGGTTTCTTGCTCTTTTTTCTTCTGTACCAATTTATCTCGTTGTAACAACCCCTATTTCTGCTTTTAATATATATATATATATATATATATATATATATTGTTCAGGTGAGGTTTCAACTGTTTTATGTATATGGCTTCGAGTATTTTTAGTTTTTGGCTATTGTTTTCTGTTTAAGTATGGTTGTGTTTTCGACGAGGATTTCACGGAATTGCGTATGTGGGCCTGGTATGTTAGTCACACTACAAACTCGCTCTCACAACGTTTGACACTACATTTAAACGATAATTTTAACATCTTTAGACATCTAAAACAACTTACCAGGCCACATACACAATTCCGTGAAATCCTCGTCGAAAACACAACCATACTTAAACATGAAAACAATAAATAAAAACTAAAAATTCTCGAAGCTATATACATAAAACAGTTGATATCTAACGTGAACAAAATTAACAATGAAATCTCCACAAACATTCTCAAACACCTATATATATATATATATATATATATATATATATATATATATATATATACTTGCTAGTAACATTTCTTTCAAGTATCTTTCGTTGAATTTTTTTTTAATCGTATCACCCCCGAGCAAGGCGGTAACGCCACTGATGTGCAGGGGGCTACGTAATAGTGAAAAGATTGGAAAAGAGAAAGCCGGAAACCACAGCCTAAACAGGGAACAAGGGATGAGCCTCTTAACCTGTTCAATAGACGTGGGTGGAGTGTGAACCGGGCGATAGATAGACCTATCTACTCCAATTGGGAAAAAAAAACAAAGTGAGAAAATTGGAAAAGAGAAAGCCGGAAACCACATCCTAAACAGGGAACAAGGGATGAGCCTCTTAACCTGTTCAATAGACGTGGGTGGAGTGTGAACCGGGCAATAGATAGACCTATCTACTCCAATTGGGGAAGAAAAAAAACAAAGTGAGAAAATTGGAAAAGAGAAAGCCGGAAACCACATCCTAAACAGGGAACAAGGGATGAGCCTCTTAACCTGTTCAATAGACGTGGGTGGAGTGTGAACCGGGCGATAGATAGACCTATCTACTCCAATTGGGAAAAAAAACAAAGTGAAAAAATTGGAAAAGAGAAAGTCGGAAACCACATCCTAAACCGGGAACAAGGGATGAGCCTCTTAACCTGTTCAATAGAATACAGCCGACAAGGAAGACTTTATTTCTATTCCTTTTTTCAACATTCTCACATTTTTCCGTATAAAGATCAGGAATGTCAAAATTTTTTCCATAATATCTTTCCAAACAATTTCATCTACTTCTCTGGCCATTTTCAATGTTGTGATATCTCCGCTGTTGTTATTTTATTCTCATATTTTGCGTTGTTTTTTTTTTTTAAAGGAGCGTTTATTCCAAACCGAACCCGTTATTTTCGCTTCTTCCTTACCCCGGCTAAATTGACTACCCTCTATAGCTTTGACTGAAGAAATGTGTATATCAACAACACTGAATCTAAAATCGTTGGGGTGTACTCTGAACATCTTCACCCCGAAAAAAAATGCTTTCAATAGAAACAAAACCTAGCGTGATGACTTTGTCCGTGTACTCCACAGGGAGTTTACAGACTCGACATGCAGAAAGTGTCACAAACGAATTATCATTAATAAGGTTATGTAGAGAACACCTACAAAGTGAAACAGAATGTGATATCATTATGTTCCAAAGCTAATTTCTATCAAAGTAGTCAGCCCACAAAAAAATTCGTCTTTAGGAAAGAAGAGAGATTGTAAATCATATTATAAAGACAGCAAGTTAGCCTAATGGGAATATAATATATTCAGAAACAATTGCGTAGGAACATTGATACAATAAGAATTTCTGAATCTAGAACAAAGCGAAGGGTGTTCTAGAAAATAAAGAGAATGGAATTCCCTGTGTTTCGAATCAAGTCCGACTAAAACATCCAAAACAGAAACACTGCATTTCAAAATATATATTAAAGAATGAAAAGCGGATCTGACATATATATATATATGTATATATATATATATATATATATATATATACAGAGAGAGTGAGAAAGAGAGAGAGAAACAGACAGACAGAACTACAGACATAGAGAGGGAGTGTGTGTTTGCTGTGTGTGTGAGAGAGAGAGAGAGAAACGCGTAGGAATGTTTTTCTCCAAGACCTATAAGAATCAGGTTTATCCTCTATGGGTTTCAACAGAAGTGGCAACGAACTTTATATAGTTAAGCTCATATATATATATATATATATATATATATATATATATATATATATATATATATATGAATCCGAAAAGTGTTAAAAGTTTCTCGGCCAGATCTATTTTCAAAAATCTGTCCGACTATCAAGACATCACAATGTTTTAGGGAAGGCCTTCTTCATCCAGCCTAGAATTTTACAACATACGCTTGTATTCATATATATATATATATATATATATATATATATATATATATACTACAAGCCATAATTATTACCCACCCCAGTATTTAAAAAAAACTGATGTATTTCATACTATTTTTAATATTTATTGCCAAGGGAATAATTGTAAATGAAAATAGAATGGTTCTTTTGTTAATATAAGATGTGCATCAAATGAATTTATAAATATTTAATAACTACCTACATTGCAGTTTCATCAATGAAAGAATGAAGAAAATCTTGGGTGATTTGGACAAGTTCATATACGCTTCCTTGCCTTGTAACATTCTGCAAAGTTATAATAAAAAAAAGAAATTATATCCTAAAAATAGTATGAAAATCATCATTTCTTTTAAAAAACTAGGGTGGTCTAATAACTATGGTCGTAAGTGTATATATATATATATATATATATATATATATATATATATATAAGAACGATGAAAATAATTGCAATGTTCAAAAAATTTAATTTTAAACAAGGCTCAGTATAAATATAGACCAATGAATATATATTATTAATAATTACGTTAGAACATGTCACATATTCTGACGTAATAATTAAAAGATAGATAGATAGATAGATAGATAGATAGATAGATAGATAGAGAGATAGATAGATAGATAGATAGATAGATAGATAGATAGATAGATAGATGTTAATTTGTATAAAATTATACACAATATGACACATGGCCAAAAAAGTGCGGTAGGTAGAGGGTGGTCTTCCATAACTATCTTATACCTAGCTAAATACTTTCAAGACCCTATCACTCATTAACAATTTGCGCATTCACTACAAGAACCCATCCATCACGTCCCAATCCTTCACGCACCACAATACCACATATTTACAAGGTGCACCTAAAAAAGGGGAAACACACCCACGACGTAAAAACTTGCTAATATATACAATAATTACAAAAATATATCTAAAAGATTTAATGATAATGAAATGAAAAAGGGGAAGGGGATTAAATACCCTAAACAAAACAAAAATATAACAAAATATTCAAAATAAATAAACATATTTCTTATAATTTCATTAATTTACGTGGAGCGGGAGTACGGGATGTAAAAAAAAATATTTTTACCAACATTTTTTTAAAATAATAATTTCAAAAATAATTTAATTCATTTATGAATAAGTCCTGAAAGTTTCTTTAAAATCCGACTCTTATTTGATTTTTGCAAAAATTTCCAAATAAATGTTTGTCACAAAAAAACAACTGAGTTATGTAATATTACGTTCTCCATTGCCAACTCTCGAAATGGTTTGGCTACCCACAAACTAAAATCAAAACAAGATTCTCTGCAAAAATTTCGAACGTATTAGAAGGGATTCAAAAAATTCAAAAAATACTTTGATCTTTCCTCTTAAGGATAACATTGTCATCATACGATATATATTGTTTGTTTATTCGTTTTGTTTTGTTTTTCGATTGATGATAACCAGTAGGTATCACTGCAGTATGTTGTTCGTTTATCTCTGAATATCATGCGGTCTCTTCTGAAACCCTAACCCCAGCCACTTAATAATAGGTTAATAGTTATATTTTATGTGTACATCAGAAATACCGGTCTTCCTACTGCCATTTGTTTACTGTTACGAAACAGACCAATTTGATCAGCTGTCTGGCACAGAAGGTACAAGAGGCAAACCAGCGCAAAACCAGAGGCAAAAATGCTAGCATCGCACAGATACGTGATCAATGCTTCTTCTTCTATGTGCTCTGTCCTTTCAGGACGTAGGCGAGCATGGCTTTCCACGTCTCCCTATACCTGGCGGCTCTTAGCACGCCTTCTCCTGTTACACCATGCAATCCTCGTCCCGTCATCCACCTGATCAGGTCCTTCAAATATGTTATCCGTTGCTTTCCTCTGTCTCATTTTCCCTCTATCTGACCTGTTAGAATCAGGTTCTCCAAGCCTTCTTCTCTCATTGCATGTCCCAGAAACTTCAGCTGTCTCTTCCTGATGATCAGTATTAATTTCCTTTTCGTTTCCATCATTTCTAAGAACTTATCATTGCTCACATGCTCGATCCATGATATTCACAGCATCCTTCTGTAGAACCAACTTTCAGTTACTTGGAGTTTTTCCTGCATCTTTGATGATATTGTCCAACATTCACTGTCATATTGAAGAACCGACATCACATAGCAATCCAGTACTCTCACACAAACAGGGTGATCAGTGTTACAAAAGGCATAAATTATTTATGAAACGAGGCATTAAATCTTTACATGCCTAAATAATTATATGGCGCGTCTTACCCCTTGTAGTGGATATTTAAAGAAACAAAGAGATGGTGAAAGAAATTTTCTGAATGTCTGTTACAACACTGCCCTGATGGGTTGATGTGCCTGCTGGATTTTGACGTTCACAATACGTAGAAAAAGAACCAAAACAATGTGACTAAAAATAACAGAATTATGAATTTACACGAGCTGCTGGATTAGCAACTAGGTCCCATCCTTTTACAGTAAAATCGATAAAGTGCAACCACAATTTATACTCTAACAGCTTCTTTTCACGCACTTCACACCTGTGGAATTCCCTTCCATATACTTGCTTCCCCGACAGCTACAATCTCCAGAAATTTAAATATAAGGTCAATAGACATCTTCTATCTTACTAACTTGCATCCATTCTCTCAAGCTCTTTTTTCATCTACTTCACGCCCATCCTCGGTATTCTCCTTCGTCTATTACGGTCCTCCTGACATTTCCTATAACTCATCTCTTAACCACTTGACTCTGGTTCTTTCACCACCCCGTATATCCTTTCCATTCTCTCCACCTTTGCAACTGTCATCACACCTGTATTCCCATCCTTCTCTTGCTCCTTTCTAACTGGTTCGTCTTCCTCTTCACGCTCTTCTACTTAATCGTTTTACTCTTATGTAGCCCCCTGCACATCAGTGGCATTACCGCATTACTCGGGGTGACACGATTAAAAAATTAACAATTAAAAAAAAATCTTTCTCATCACTTTCCTCTATGTAACCCCCTGCGCAACAGTGGCAGTCGAATGCCTTGCTTGGGGTGAGATGATTAATATATATATATATATATATATATAATGAGGTAAGCAGGATTTTAAAATTTCAAAACAGTACAGTATCGAAGGAAAAAAGAACAAGGGAAAGCGACGAGTAAGAAAGTTGAATACTTTGATCAAATGAATGGAGGGAGAAGCATTACAAACACGAAGAGACTAATATAAAAGAGAAAGTATTGCTGAGAGAAACCAAAAGATAGAAAGTGTGGAAAGAACACTTGCGGAAATTATTTCTGAGAGCAACGGATGATAGAAAGCATAAAAAGAAGACTAGAGAAAACAATTTATTAGAGGAACAAAATTGGAACGTGTGGACAGGAGACTAACGGAAGGTATTGCTGGGAGGAACGGAAGATAGAAAGTGTGAACAAGAAGACTTGCAGAGAGTATTGCTAAGACTTTGTTAAGCCAACTTTGAATGCCTTTGCTCAAAAAAAAGAAAAATGTTCTTTGGATGCAAACGAGGTCGCAAATGAGGAATACAAATTGCGGAAAGTATTGCCTAGACCAGCGAAAGATAGAAAGTGTGGAAAAGAGGCTTTTGGAAAGTATTGCTTGGACCAGTGAAAGATAGAAAGTGTGGAAAAGAGGCTTTCGGAAAGTATTGCTTAGATCAGCGAAAGATAGAAAGTGTGGAAAATAGGCTTTTGGAAAGTATTGCTTAGATCAGCGAAAGATAGAAAGTGTGCAAAAGAGGCTTCCGGAAAGTATTGCTTAGACCTGCGAAAGATAGAAAGTGTGGAAAAGAGGCTTTCGGAAAGTATTGCTTAGATCAGCGAAAGATAGAAAGTGTGGAAAAGAGGCTTTCGGAAAGTATTGCTTAGATGAGCGAAAGATAGAAAGTGTGGAAAAGAGGCTTTCGGAAAGTATTGCTTAGATCAGCGAAAGATAGAAAGTGTGGAAAAGAGGCTTTCGGAAAGTATTGCTTAGACCAGCGAAAGATAGAAAATGTGGAAAAAAGGCTTTCGGAAAGTATTGCTTAGAACAGTGAAAGATAGAAAGTGTGGAAAATAGTCTTTCGGAAAGTATTGCTTGGACCAGCGAAAGATAGAAAGTGTGCAAAAGAGGCTTTTGGAAAGTATTGCTTGGACCAGCGAAAGATAGAAAGTGTGGAAAATAGGCTTTCGGAAAGTATTGCTTAGACCAGCGAAAGATAGAAAGTGTGGAAAAGTGGCTTTCGGAAAGTATTGCTTAGATCAGCGAAAGATAGAAAGTGTGGAAACTAGGCTTTTGGAAATTATTGCTTAGACCAGTGAAAGATAGAAAGTGTGGAAAATAGGCTTTTGGAAAGTATTGCTTAGACCAGTGAAAGATAGAAAGTGTGGAAAATAGGCTTTTGGAAAGTATTGCTTAGACCAGCGAAAGATAGAAAGTGTGGAAAATAGGCTTTCGGAAAGTATTGCTTAGACCTGCGAAAGATAGAAAGTGTGGAAAAGAGGCTTCCGGAAAGTATTGCCTAGTGCAGCGAAAGATAGAAAGTGTCGAAAATAGGCTTCCGGAAAGTATTGCTTAGACCAGTGAAAGATAGAAAGTGTGGAAAAGAGGCTTTCGGGAAGTATTGCTTAGATCAGCGAAAGATAGAAAGTGTGGAAAATAGGCTTTTGGAAAGTATTGCTTAGATCAGCGAAAGATAGAAAGTGTGCAAAAGAGGCTTCCGGAAAGTATTGCTTAGACCTGCGAAAGATAGAAAGTGTGGAAAAGAGGCTTTCGGAAAGTATTGCTTAGATCAGCGAAAGATAGAAAGTGTGGAAAAGAGGCTTTCGGAAAGTATTGCTTAGATCAGCGAAAGATAGAAAGTGTGGAAAAGAGGCTTTCGGAAAGTATTGCTTAGATCAGCGAAAGATAGAAAGTGTGCAAAAGAGGCTTTCGGAAAGTATTGCTTAGACCAGCGAAAGATAGAAAATGTGGAAAAAAGGCTTTCGGAAAGTATTGCTTAGAACAGTGAAAGATAGAAAGTGTGGAAAATAGGCTTTCGGAAAGTATTGCTTAGACCAGCGAAAGATAGAAAATGTGGAAAAAAGGCTTTCGGAAAGTATTGCTTAGAACAGTGAAAGATAGAAAGTGTGGAAAATAGGCTTTCGGAAAGTATTGCTTAGATCAGCGAAAGATAGAAAGTGTGGAAAAGAGGCTTTCGGAAAGAATTGTTTAGACCAGTGAAAGATAGAAATGTGGAAAATAGGCTTTTGGAAACTATTGCTTGGACCAGCGAAAGATAGAAAGTGTGGAAAATAGGCTTTCGGAAAGTATTGCTTGGACCAGCGAAAGATAGAAAGTGTGGAAAAGTGGCTTTCGGAAAGTATTGCTTAGATCAGCGAAAGATAGAAAGTGTGGAAACTAGGCTTTTGGAAAGTATTGCTTAGACCAGTGAAAGATAGAAAGTGTGGAAACTAGGCTTTCGGAAAATATTCCTAAGACCAGTGAAAGATAGAAAGTGTGGGAAATAGGCTTTTGGAAAGTATTGCTTAGACCAGTGAAAGATAGAAAGTGTGGAAAATAGGCTTTTGGAAAGTATTGCTTAGACCAGCGAAAGATAGAAAGTGTGGAAAATAGGCTTTCGGAAAGTATTGCTTAGACCTGCGAAAGATAGAAAGTGTGGAAAAGAGGCTTCCGGAAAGTATTGCCTAGTCCAGCGAAAGATAGAAAGTGTCGAAAATAGGCTTCCGGAAAGTATTGCTTAGACCAGTGAAAGATAGAAAGTGTGGAAAAGAGGCTTTCGGGAAGTATTGCTTAGATCAGCGAAAGATAGAAAGTGTGGAAAATAGGCTTTTGGAAAGTATTGCTTAGATCAGCGAAAGATAGAAAGTGTGCAAAAGAGGCTTCCGGAAAGTATTGCTTAGACCTGCGAAAGATAGAAAGTGTGGAAAAGAGGCTTTCGGAAAGTATTGCTTAGATCAGCGAAAGATAGAAAGTGTGGAAAAGAGGCTTTCGGAAAGTATTGCTTATATCTGCGAAAGATAGAAAGTGTGGAAAAGAGGCTTTCGGAAAGTATTTCTTAGATCAGCGAAAGATAGAAAGTGTGCAAAAGAGGCTTTCGGAAAGTATTGCTTAGACCAACTTGAAAGATAGAAAATGTGGAAAAAAGGCTTTCCAAAATGTGCTTAGACAAGTGAAAGATAGAAAGTGTGGAAAATAGGCTTTCGGAAAGTATTGCTTAGACCAGCGAAAGATAGAAAATGTGGAAAAAGGCTTTCGGAAAGTATTGCTTAGAACAGTGAAAGATAGAAAGTGTGGAAAATAGGCTTTCGGAAAGTATTGCTTAGATCAGCGAAAGATAGAAAGTGTGGAAAAGAGGCTTTCGGAAAGAATTGTTTAGACCAGTGAAAGATAGAAATGTGGAAAATAGGCTTTTGGAAAGTATTGCTTGGACCAGCGAAAGATAGAAAGTGTGGAAAATAGGCTTTCGGAAAGTATTGCTTAGACCAGCGAAAGATAGAAAGTGTGGAAAAGTGGCTTTCGGAAAGTATTGCTTAGATCAGCGAAAGATAGAAAGTGTGGAAACTAGGCTTTTGGAAAGTATTACTTGAGCCAGTGAAAGATAGAAAGTGTGGAAACTAGGCTTTCTTGAAAAATATTACTTAAGACCAGCGAAAGATAGAAAGTGTGGAAAATAGGCTTTTGGAAAATATTGCTTAGACCAGCGAAAGATAGAAAGTGTGGAAACTAGGCTTTCGGAAAATATTACTAAGACCAGCGAAAGATAGAAAGTGTGGAAAATAGGCTTTCGGAAAGTATTGCTTAGACCAGCGAAAGATAGAAAATGTGGAAAATAGGCTTTCGGAAAGTATTGCTTAGATCAGCGAAGATAGAAAGTGTGGAAAATAGGCTTTCGGAAAAGATTGCTTAGACCAGTGAAAGATAGAAAGTGTGGAAAAGAGGCTTTCGGGAAGTATTGCTTAGATCAGCGAAAGATAGAAAGTGTGGAAAATAGGCTTTTGAAAGTATTGCTTAGATCAGCGAAAGATAGAAAGTGTGCAAAGGCTGCGGAAAGTATTGCTTAGACCTGCGAAGATAGAAAGTGTGGAAAAAGAGGCTTTCGGAAAGTATTGCTTAGACCAGTGAAAGATAGAAAGTGTGGAAAAGAGGCTTTCGGAAAGTATTGCTTAGATCAGCGAAAGATAGAAAGTGGAAAAGAGGCTTTCGGAAAGTATTGCTTAGATCAGCGAAAGATAGAAAGTGTGCAAAAGAGGCTTTCGGAAAGTATTGCTTAGACCAGCGAAAGATAGAAAATGTGGAAAAGGCTTTCGGAAAGTATTGCTTAGAACAGTGAAAGATAGAAAGTGTGGAGAAAATAGGCTTTCGGAAAGTATTGCTTAGACCAGCGAAAGATAGAAAGTGTGGAAAATAGGCTTTCGGAAAGTATTGCTTAGACCAGTGAAAGATAGAAAGTGTGGAAAAGAGGCTTTCGGAATGAATTGTTTAGACCAGTGAAAGATAGAAATGTGGAAAATAGGCTTTCGGAAAGTATTGTAGACCTGCGAAAGATAGAAAGTGTGGAAAAGAGGCTTTCGGAAAGTATTGCTTAGATCAGCGAAAGATAGAAAGTGTGGAAAAGAGGCTTTCGGAAAGTATTGTAGATCAGCGAAAGATAGAAAGTGTGCAAAGAAGGCTTTCGGAAAGTATTGCTTAGACCAGCGAAAGATAGAAAATGTGGAAAAAGGCTTTCGGAAAGTATTGCTTAGACCTGCGAAAGATAGAAAGTGTGGAAAAGGAGAGCTTCCGGAAAGTATTGCCTAGACCAGCGAAAGATAGAAAGTATCGAAAATAGGCTTCCGGAAAGTATTGTAGACCAATTGAAAGATAGAAAGTGTGGAAAAAGAGGCTTCCGGAAAGTATTGCTAGACCAGCGAAAGATAGAAAGTGTCGAAAATAGGCTTCCGGAAAGTATTGCGCCAAACCAGTGAAAGATAGGAGTGTGGAAAAGAGGCTTTCGGAAAGTATTACTTAGACCAACCGAAGATAGAAAGTGTGGAAAATAGGCTTTCGGAAAGTATTGCTTAGACCAATGAAAGATAGAAAGTGTGGAAAAGAGGCTTTTGGAAAGTATTGCTTAGACCAGTGAAAGATAGAAAGTGTGGAAACTAGGCTTTCGGAAAATATTACTAAGACCAGCGAAGAATAGAAAGTGTGGAAACTAGGCTTTCGGAAAATATTACTAGAGACCAGCGAAAGATAGAAAGTGTGGAAAATAGGCTTTCGGAAAGTATTGCTTAGACCAGCGAAAGATAGAAAATGTGGAAAATAGGCTTTCGGAAAGTATTGCTTAGAGCAGTGAAAGATAGAAAGTGTGGAAAAATAGGCTTTCGGAAAGAATTGCTTAGACCAGTGAAAGATAGAAAGTGTGGAAAATGAGCTTTGGAAAGTATTGCTTAGACCAGTGAAAGATAGAAAGTGTGGAAAAATAGGCTTTTGGAAAGTATTGCTTAGACCAGCGAAAGATAGAAAGTGTGGAAAATAGGTTTTCGGAAAGTATTGCTTAGACCAGCGAAAGATAGAAAGTGTGGAAAATAGGCTTTCGGAAAATATTACTAAGACCAGCGAAAGATAGAAAGTGTGGAAAATAGGCTTTTGGAAATTGTTGCTTAGACCAGTGAAAGATAGAAAGTGTGGTAACTAGGCTTTTGGAAAGTATTGCTTAGACCAGTGAAAGATAGAAAGAGTGGAAACTAGGCTTTCGGAAAATATTACTAAGACCAGCGAAAGATAGAAAGTGTTGGAAAATAGGCTTTTGGAAAATATTGGTTAGACCAGCGAAAGATAGAAAGTGTGGAAACTAGGCTTTCGGAAAATATTACTAAGACCAGCGAATGATAGAAAATGTGGAAAATAGGCTTTTGGAAAGTATTGCTTAGATCAGTGAAAGATAGAATGTGTGGAAAATAGGCTTTCGGAAAATATTGCTTAGACCAGCGAAAGATAGAAAGTGTGGAAACTAGGCTTTTCGGAAAATATTACTAAGACCAGCGAAAGATGAAAGTGTGGAAAATAGGCTTTTGGAAAAGTATTGCTTAGATCAGCGAGAATGAAAATGTGGAAAATAGGCTTTCGGAAAATATTGCTTAGACCAGCGAAAGATAGAAATTGTGGAAAATGAGCTTTCGGAAAGTATTGCTTAGACCAGCGAAAGATAGAAAGTGTGGAAAAGTGGCTTTCGGAAAGTATATTGCTTAGATCAGTGAAAGATAGAAAGTGTGGAAAATAGCCTTTTGGAAAGTATTGCTTAGACCAGCGAAAGATAGAAAGTGTGGAAAATAGGCTTTCGGAAAATATTACTAAGACCAGCGAAAGATAGAAAGTGTGGAAAATAGGCTTTCGGAAAGAATTGCTTAGACCAGTGAAAGATAGAAAGTGTGGAAAATAGGCTTTTGGAAAATATTGCTTAGACCAGTGAAAGATAGAAAGTGTGGAAAATAGGCTTTTGGAAAGTATTGCTTAGACCAGCGAAAGATAGAAATGTGGAAAATAGGCTTTCGGAAAGTATTGCTTAGACCTGCGAAAGATAGAAAGTGTGGAAAAGAGGCTTCCGGAAAGTATTGTCTAGACCAGCGAAAGATAGAAAGTGTCGAAAATAGGCTTCAGGAAAGTATTGCTTAGACCAGTGATAGATAGAAAGTGTGGAAAAAGAGGCTTTCGGGAAGTATTGCGTAGATCAGCGAAAGATAGAAAATGTGGAAAATAGGCTTTTGGAAAGTATTGCTTAGATCAGCGAAAGATAGAAAGTGTGCAAAAGAGGCTTTCGGAAAGTATTGCTTAGATCAGCGAAAGATAGAAAGTGTGGAAAAGAGGCTTTCGGAAAGTATTGCTTAGATCAGCGAAAGATAGAAAGTGTGCAAAGAGGCTTTCGGAAAGTATTGCTTAGACTCGGCAGAAAAGATAGAAAATGTGGAAAAAAGGCTTTCGGAAAGTATTGCTTAGAACAGTGAAAGATAGAAAGTGTGGAAAATAGGCTTTCGGAAAGTATTGCTTAGACCAGTGAAAGATAGAAAGTGTGGAAAATAGGCTTTCGGAAAGTATTGCTTAGACCAGTGAAAGATAGAAAGTGTGGAAAAGAGGCTTTCGGAAAGAATTGTTTAGACCAGTGAAAGATAGAAATGTGGAAAATAGGCTTTTGGAAAGTATTGCTTGGACCAGCGAAAGATAGAAAGTGTGGAAAATAGGCTTTCGAAAAGTATTGCTTGAACCAGCGAAAGATAGAAAGTGTGGAAAAGTGGCTTTCGGAAAGTATTGCTTAGATCAGCGAAAGATAGAAAGTGTGGAAACTAGGCTTTTGGAAGGTATTGCTTAGACCAGTGAAAGATAGAAAGTGTGGAAACTAGGCTTTCGGAAAATATTACTAAGACCAGCGAAAGATAGAAAGTGTGGAAAATAGGCTTTTCGAAAATATTGCTTAGACCAGCGAAAAGATAGAAAGTGTGGAAACTAGGCTTTCGGAAAATATTATTAAGACCAGCGAAAGATGAAAAGTGTGGAAAATAGGCTTTCGGAAAGTATTGCTTAGACCAGCGAAGATAGAAAATGTGGAAAATAGGCTTTCGGAAAATATTGCTTACATCAGCGAAAGATAGAAAGTGTGGAAAATAGGCTTTCGGAAAGAATTGCTTGAACCAGTGAAAGATAGAAAAGTGTGGAAATTAAAACTTTTGAAAGTATTGCTTAGACCAGTGAAAGATAGACAGTGTGGAAAATAGGCTTTTGGAAAGTATTGCTTAGACCAGCGAAAGATAGAAAGTGTGGAAAATAGGCTTTCGGAAAGTATTGCTTAGACCTGCGAAAGATAGAAAGTGTGGAAAAGAGGCTTCCGGAAAGTATTGCCTAGACCAGCGAAAGATAGAAAGTGTCGAAAATAGGCTTCGGAAAATATTGCTTAGACCAGTGAAAGATAGAAAGTGTGGAAATGAGGCTTTCGAGGTATTGCTTAGATCAGCGAAAGATAGAAAGTGTGGAAAATGAGCTTTTTGGAAAGTATTGCTTAGATCAGCGAAAGATAGAAAATGTGCAAAAGAGGCTTCAGAAAGTATTGCTTAGACCTGCGAAAGATAGAAAGTGTGGAAAGAAACCTTTCGGAAAGTATTGCTTAGATCAGCGAAAGATAGAAAGTGTGGAAAAGAGGCTTTCGGAAAGTGGTAGCTTAGACCAGTGAAAGATAGAAAGTGTGGAAAAGAGGCTTTCGGAAAGTATTGCTTAGATCAGCGAAAGATAGAAAGTGTGGAAAAGAAGCTTTCGGAAAGTATTGCTTAGATCAGCGAAAGATAGAAAGTGTGCAAAGAGGCTTTCGGAAAGTATTGCTTAGACCAGCGAAAGATAGAAAATGTGGAAAAAGGCTTTCGAGAAGTATTGCTTAGAACAGTGAAAGATAGAAAGTGTGGAAAATAGGCTTTCGGAAAATATTGCTTGAACCCGGCAGAAAGATAGAAAGTGTGGAAAAGAGGCTTTCGGAAAGTATTGCTAGATCAGCGAAAGATAGAAAGTGTGCAAAAGAGGCTTTCGGAAAGTATTGCTTAGACCAGCGAAAGATAGAAAATGTGGAAAAAAGGCTTTCGGAAAGTATTGCTTAGACCTGTGAAAGATAGAAAGTGTGGGAAAAAAGCAGGCTTCCGGAAAGTATTGCCTAGACCAGCGAAAGATAGAAAGTGTCGGAAAATAGGCTTCCGGAAAGTATTGCTTAGACCAGTGAAAGATAGAAAGTGTGGAAAAGAGGCTTCCGGTATTGCCTAGACCATGAAAGATAGAAAGTGTCGAAAATAGGCTTCCGGAAAGTATTGCTTAGACCAGTGAAAGATAGAAAGTGTGGAAAAGAGGCTTTCGGAAAGTATTGCTTAGACCAGCGAAAGATAGAAAGTGTGGAAAATAGGCTTTTGGAAAGTATTGCTTAGACCAGTGAAAGATAGAAAGTGTGTGTGAAAGAGGCTTTTGGAAAGTATTGCTAGACCAGTGAAAGATAGAAAGTGTGAAACCAGGCTTTCGGAAAATATTACTAAGACCAGCGAAAGATAGAAAGTGTGGAAATCTAGGCTTTCGAAAATATTACTAGAGACCAGCGAAAGATAGAAAGCGTGGAAAATAGGCTGGAAAGTATTGCTTAGACCAGCGAAAGATAGAAAATGTGGAAAATAGGCTTTCGGAAAGTATTGCTTAGAGCAGTGAAAGATAGAAAGTGTGGAAAATAGGCTTTCGGAAAAAAAAGAATTGCTTAGACCAGTGAAAGATAGAAAGTGTGGAAAATAGGCTTTGGAAAGTATTGCTTAGACCAGTGAAAGATAGAAAGTGTGGAAAATAGGTTTTTGGAAAGTATTGTTAGACCAGCGAAAGATAGAAAGTGTGGAAAATAGGTTTTCGGAAAGTATTGCTAGACCAGCGAAAGATAGAAAGTGGGAAAATAGGCTTTCGGAAAATATTACTAAGACCAGCGAAAGATAGAAAGTGGAAAATAGGCTTTTTTGGAAATTGTTGCTTAGACCAGTGAAAGATAGTGTGGTAACTAGGCTTTTGGAAAGTATTGCTTAGACCAGTGAAAGATAGAAAGAGTGGAAACTAGGCTTTTGGAAAATATTACTAAGACCAGCGAAAGATAGAAAGTGTTGGAAAATAGGCTTTTGGAAAATATTGGTTAGACCAGCGAAAGATAGAAAGTGTGGAAACTAGGCTTTCGGAAAATATTACTAAGACCAGCGAATGATAGAAAATGTGGAAAATAGGCTTTTGGAAAGTATTGCTTAGATCAGTGAAAGATAGAATGTGGAAAATAGGCTTTCGGAAATATTGTTTAGACCAGCGAAAGATAGAAAGTGGAAACTAGGCTTTCGGAAAATATTACTAAGACCAGCGAAAGATAGAAAGTGTGGAAAAATAGGCTTTTTGGAAAGTATTGGTTGATCAGCGAAAGATAGAAAATGTGGAAAATAGGTTTTCGAAAACATTGCTTAGACCAGCGAAAGACAGGAAATTGTGGAAAACAGGCTTTCGGAAAGTATTGCTTAGACCAGCGAAAGATAGAAAGTGTGGAAAAGTGGTTTTCGGAAAGTATTGCTTAGATCAGTGAAAGATAGAAAGGAAAATAGCCTTTTGGAAAGTATTGCTTAGACCAGCGAAAGATAGAAAGTGTGGAAAATAGGCTTTCGGAAAATATTACTAAGACCAGCGAAAGATAGAAAGTGGAAAATAGGCTTTCGGAAAGAATTGCTTAGACCAGTGAAAGATAGAAAGTGTGGAAAATAGGCTTTTGGAAGGTTGCTTAGACCAGTGAAAGATAGAAAGTGTGGAAAAATAGGCTTTTGGAAAGTATTGCTTAGACCAGCGAAAGATAGAAATGTGGAAAATAGGCTTTCTTGAAAGTATTGCCGACCTGCGAAAGATAGAAAGTGTGGAAAAGAGGCTTCCAAAAAGTATTGTCTAGACCAGCGAAAAAGATAGAAAGTGTCGAAAATAGGCTTCCGGAAAGTATTGCTTAGACCAGTGATAGATAGAAAGTGTGGAAAAGAGGCTTTGGGAAGTATTGTTTAGATCAGCGAAAAGATAGAAAATGTGGAAAATAGGCTTTTGGAAAGTATTGCTTAGATCAGCGAAAGATAGAAAGTGTGCAAAAGAGGCTTTCGGAAAGTATTGTTTAGATCACAGAAAGATAGAAAGTGGAAAAGAGGCTTTCGGAAAGTATTGCTTTAGATCAGCGAAAGATAGAAAGTGTGCAAAAGAGGCTTTCGGAAAGTATTGTTTAGACCAGCGAAAGATAGAAAATGTGGAAAAAAGGCTTTCGGAAAGTATTGCTTAGAACAGTGAAAGATAGAAAGTGTGGAAAATAGGCTTTCGGAAAGTATTGCTTAGACCAGTGAAAGATAGAAAGTGTGGAAAGGCTTTCGAAAGTATTGCTTAGACCAGTGAAAGATAGAAAGTGTGGAAAAGAGGCTTTGGAAAGAATTGTTTAGACCAGTGAAAGATAGAAATGTGGAAAATAGGCTTTTGGAAAGTATTGCTTGGACCAGCGAAAGATAGAAAGTGTAGGAATCTTTTCGAAAAGTATTGCTTAGACCAGAAAGATAGAAAGTGTGGAAAAGTGGCTTTCGGAAAGTATTGCTTAGATCAGCGAAAGATAGAAAGTGTGGAAACTAGGCTTTTGGAAGGTATTGCTTAGACCAGTGAAAGATAGAAAGTGTGGAAACTAGGCTTTCGGAAAATATTACTAAGACCAGCGAAAGATAGAAAGTGTGGAAAATAGGCTTTTCGAAAATATTGCTTAGACCAGCGAAAGATAGAAAGTGTGGAAACTAGGCTTTCGGAAAATATTACTAAGACCAGCGAAAGATAGAAAGTGTGGAAAATAGGCTTTCGGAAAGTATTGCTTAGACCAGCGAAAGATAGAAAATGTGGAAAATAGGCTTTCGGAAAATATTGCTTACATCAGCGAAAGATAGAAAGTGTGGAAAATAGGCTTTGGAAAGAATTGCTTAGACCAGTGAAAGATAGAAAGTGTGGAAATTAGGCTTTTGGAAAGTATTGCTTAGACCAGTGAAAGATAGACAGTGTGGAAAATAGGCTTTTGGAAAGTATTGCTTAGACCAGCGAAAGATAGAAAGTGTGGAAAATAGGCTTTCGGAAAGTATTGCTTAGACCTGCGAAAGATAGAAAGTGTGGAAAAGAGGCTTCCGGAAAGTATTGCCTAGACCAGCGAAAGATAGAAAGTGTCGAAAATAGGCTTCCGGAAAGTATTGCTTAGACCAGTGAAAGATAGAAAGTGTGGAAATGAGGCTTTCGGGAAGTATTGCTTAGATCAGCGAAAGATAGAAAGTGTGGAAAATAGGCTTTTGGAAAGTATTGCTTAGATCAGCGAAAGATAGAAAATGTGCAAAAGAGGCTTCCAGAAAGTATTGCTTAGACCTGCGAAAGATAGAAAGTGTGGAAAAGAGGCTTTCGGAAAGTATTGCTTAGATCAGCGAAAGATAGAAAGTGTGGAAAAGAGGCTTCCGGAAAGTATTGCTTAGATTAGCGAAAGATAGAAAGTGTGGAAAAGAGGCTTTCGGAAAGTATTGCTTACATCAGCGAAAGATAGAAAGTGTGCAAAAGAGGCTTTCGGAAAGTATTGCTTAGACCAGCGAAAGATAGAAAATGTGGAAAAAAGGCTTTCGGAAAGTATTGCTTAGAACAGTGAAAGATAGAAAGTGTGGAAAATAGGCTTTCGGAAAGTATTGCTTAGACCAGCGAAAGATAGAAAGTGTGGAAAATAGGCTTTTGGAAAGTATTGCTTAGACCAGTGAAAGATAGAAAGTGTGGAAACTAGGCTTTCGGAAAATATTCCTAAGACCAGCGAAAGATAGAAAATGTGGAAAATAGGCTTTTGGAAAATATTGCTTAGACCAGCGAAAGATAGAAAGTGTGGAAACTAGGCTTTCGGAAAATATTACTAAGACCAGCGAAAGATAGAAAGTGTGGAAAATAGGCTTTCGGAAAGTATTGCTTAGACCAGCGAAAGATAGAAAATGTGGAAAATAGGCTTTCGGAAAGTATTGCTTAGAGCAGTGAAAGATAGAAAGTGTGGAAAATAGGCTTTCGGAAAGAATTGCTTAGACCAGTGAAAGATAGAAAGTGTGGAAAATAGGCTTTTGGAAAGTATTGCTTAGACCAGTGAAAGATAGAAAGTGTGGAAAATAGGCTTTTGGAAAGTATTGCTTAGACCAGCGAAAGATAGAAAGTGTGGAAAATAGGCTTTCGGAAAGTATTGCTTAGACCAGCGAAAGATAGAAAGTGTGGAAAATAGGCTTTCGGAAAATATTACTAAGACCAGCGAAAGATAGAAAGTGTGGAAAATAGGCTTTTGGAAATTATTGCTTAGACCAGTGAAAGTTAGAAAGTGTGGTAACTAGGCTTTTGGAAAGTATTGCTTAGACCAGTGAAAGATAGAAAGAGTGGAAACTAGGCTTTCGGAAAATATTACTAAGACCAGCGAAAGATAGAAAGTGTTGGAAAATAGGCTTTTGGAAAATATTGGTTAGACCAGCGAAAGATAGAAAGTGTGGAAACTAGGCTTTCGGAAAATATTACTAAGACCAGCGAAAGATAGAAAGTGTGGAAAATAGGCTTTTGGAAAGTATTGCTTAGATCAGCGAAAGATAGAAAGTGTGGAAAAGTGGCTTTCGGAAAGTATTGCTTAGATCAGCGAAAGATAGAAAGTTTGGAAAATAGCCTTTTGGAAAGTATTGCTTAGACCAGCGAAAGATAGAAAGTGTGGAAAATAGGCATTCGGAAAATATTACTAAGACCAGCGAAAGATAGAAAGTTTGGAAAATAGGCTTTTGGAAAGTATTGCTTAGACCAGCGAAAGATAGAAAGTGTGGAAAATAGGCTTTCGGAAAGTATTGCTTAGATCAGCGAAAGATAAAATATTTGGAATAAAGACTTGCAAAGCGCAGAGCAAAATTGGTCCTTTACGCATAAGAATTTATAATTACTTGCTCTTGGTAAGTGCTGGTCTTAATAGTAAAAAGTGCAATTCTTTTATTTCCAATTTGTTCAAACGATTTTCTTTACTTAGTCTATTTAAATTTAATAATTGATGATTGTCAATGTCGGTAAATAATGCAATCCTGACTGGCAAATTGCAGCTGTTTTATATTAATCGTTTCGTCTTGTTTAATTTGATTTAAAAATTCATTAGTTTTCGTCTGTTTCCGGGTGGCCTCGTGTCTTTTAGGCTGCTAACTTCCGAAGATGCATTAAAATAGATAGATTTGTAAGGGTAACAGACTTAAACATTTGTTAAACTTAATCACTGTGAAATTCGGATGCCTTCTTAAGGTGAATTCGGCTAATGTCCGAAATCCTTTCCTTTGCTCTTGCTGAAACTATTAGTATATGACAGTATCACTCTATTTACATTATTCAGACTGTTGTCTTCATCTTTGTTGCCATTTCTACGACATTTCGGCCGTTGTATACTCCAGACTTCTTCAGGTGCTAGGAATTTCGAACCGAAGAAGGCCGGAGAGTACAAAGGCCGAAACATTGTACTAATGGCAACAAAGATGAGGACAATAGTCCGAATAATGTAAATACTGTAAATACTACCTCATCTCAGAAATATAGACAAAAGACAGTATCAGTATTCCATTTTTCAAAGATTTTGAAAATTTGATGGTTCTGGATATTCCCAACACGCACTTCCTTCAATATTTGTCTATAATTCCCCAGGGTACATGTCAGTCAGTCAGTTAAGTGCCATACGTGATACACGCATGGGCGATCATGTCCCGAAAAAGATATGGCTGACTGAGCAGATTTTCCCGCAGTAGGTTGCCATTACTTTCTGCGGTAGGCTGGTTGCCAACCAAGATTATAGAAACCAATCTGTTCAGTTCGATGGAGAAGACCCGGATTAATACTTTTCCCAGGGTTATTTGCGCGATTTCATTTTTTATTTTTTTATTTTTTTCACTTCAAACCCGACTGGAAATTTGGAAAATCGTGGTACGAATAATCATGAAAATACAGTTTATAATTCCTATACCATCCATCAACTAACTAAAACACACAAAGTAAAGTTGCACACCCGCAAAATCAGATTCAAACGACTAAAAGCATTTTGGAAAAACCCAACTTAGAAAAAGTTCACAGGTCAGTGTGAAAAGCAAAATTCTGGATCCTGATTGGATAGTAAAAAGAAAATTCATATTACGACGTCATTCAAACGTTTTTTTACAGCTAAAGAAGAAAATGACTCTGGAAGCCGGTCACATGACTGAATTTCACAATATGGGAGCGGTTAGCTGACGGACCTCGTGACAATGAAACAAAATAAATTTCACTACACGCCACTCGGACGTAGGGGCGCGCCACAGATTCATTCGACCTCTTATTCCAGCTTTCTTTTCTTTGTTTTCACACCACGAGAGAGTAACAACAACAACAGGACTCGTTAAGTACAATTTGTTTTACTTCCTCTCTCACTCTGTCAGGAACCTACCAAAAAGAGGAAGGAACAAAAGGAGATTTTACATTCTGCTACTATACAACCATGAACTCTAAACTTCTGTGGGCATTTTAAGTACCGACATTTCTCTTTGAACAATTTTAACTACAAAGCTGCATGCATTTTGTCAATGAACATTTTTCTTCTCACAAATATGTTATAATGTTCGGTTAACAAAATTTCACTTTCTTCTTAGACTTTTGTCATTCTGTTAATAAATATTTGCTTTAATGTACACTCGAAATATTTTATCCTTTCACATTTCAACATCCAAACTTCTTATATTTAAATTATGGGGACTTCATACGTGTTTGGCACAAGGCTAATTTACCAGGTATCACCGAGGCCCCAACAAGTTTAAAGGAAATAAGCTGCAATTGGTTTCAATAAAAATTAGGTGGAAAATTAATTATAAAAAGAGATAAGAAACATTCAGTTCTTTTTTCTTTTTAATAATTTCACCCCAGGCAAAGCAGTTTTACGGCCACTGGTGCACAGGGGTTTACATAGGGGGAAAGTGATGAGAAAGAGGAGTTAGTTATAGGGAATGTCAGGAGGCGGGTAATAGAAGGATGAGAATACTGATGTGATTGGTGTGGAGTGGATGGTGAAAAGAGCTTAAGAGAAAGGAGTTAGTGAGATAGGAGATGACTGTTGACCTTACATCTAAATTGTTGGAGATTGTAGCTGTCGGGAAAGCAAGTAAACGAAAGGGAATTCCACAGGCCGGAAGTGCGAGAAAAAAAAAGCTGTTAGAGTAGAAATTGCGGTTACATTTTATCGGTTTCACTGTAAACGGGTGAGACCTAGTTGCTAGGCTAGTAGCTCGAGTAAATTCATACATAAGGGGCACCATTGAGCTAAGTTCATTGGAGCAGAAGCCGTGAAAATATTTGTAGAAGAGACACAGGGAAGCCACATCACGCCGGTGAGAGAGCGACTGCAGCTGAACTGCAATGTCGGTATCGATCATATTACAATCATATTACGATCATATTTGTCAAGAATCCCGAGGTGAATAGCAGGGACACCCGACAAGATATGGCAGCAGTCCATGGCCGTATCTGACTACCGGGCACACCAGGCACACCGGGCACGGGTCCGGGCCGATCCGTGCAATCATAATGAAAATCCGGGCAAGGAAGAATGTCTTCGTCAGAAATCAAACTAAATAATTCACGAAGAAAGAAAGAAAGAAAGAAAGAAAGAAAGAAAGAAAGAAAGAAAAACGAAGAAAACATTCGAATGAACGCAGTAAAAATCTGTTTATTAATTTTGGGAGAAAAGACTGGTTATACTCCAAAAGTCCGAACCCGATTTCCTGCTTTCGTTCATAATCTGTGCCTAATTTTCATTGGAATAGCCGAAAAAATCCGCAAAAATCATAGTTTCTGGAAACAGATGACATTATATTTAGTTGTCCCTCCCACTAAGGGCAACATGTGACACATGGTCAGTTTATGAGTGGGAATTTCCTGGCTATATGGCCCGGCCAAAAAATACCTGTCTATTTTACCCCAGTCGTGCTTCTACCCTTCGGCGGAACCACGACTGGGTTATTGCTCTCTGCCCGGAAGCATAGAGCGCCCTCTGCCCGAAGGCAGAGAATTGACAGTGAGAAATGCCGTCGCAGCGAGAAAACGCTTTACACTGTCAATTAATAAATCCGGGCAATTTTCTCTGTGTCCGGTGTTTTTTAGCATCAGCTACGGCCCTGGCAGTATCCAATACATGGGTGGATGGTAGATTTCTATATGTGCAAAATGGATTCAGACGGGAAAACTAAATATCAAAATTTTCTACCGATTTATTTTATTTATTTTTTGTTTTTCATAAAAAACATGTTTCTTTATTAGTGAGTAATGGGAGAATTACGTAAAGAAACTTACAACATCAAAATAATTTATTTATATGTTTATTGTTTGTCGTCTTAATGAGGAAATAATCCCAAATTTTGTAATTATCGTTAGTAAGGAGTACTTTTCGGTTTGTTTGTAGTCAAGAGGTTAAGCCCTTGGGAATAAATTGCAGACAATTTTTTTAAAGATTTCTCAAAAGTTCAGCTCAGTAAACGGAAACTTTTATTCAAGAGGGAATTAATATTAATTTATCATTACATTACAAATATATATATAAATAAAAGTATTAGAATCTAGATTTTTAGTTCAGGGTCATATGAAAAATAAACTGTTTTCGTTTTGTTATATGTGCGCAGTAATCAGCTGGACGCATAGTCTGAAAGGACAAATGTACATTTTCTTTTCTGAAATGAGAAAAATACCTTAAATATAAAAAAATGAATTTCAAATATGGAGAAAAAAAACAAGCCAAACAAAGCGAACGATGGCTTACGCCAATTCCAAATCTAAATACACTTTTACGAGGATTCTATTCAGACGGGTCACATCGTCGAACCCGTTTGAGAAAATGAGGTAAAAAGAGAATGCGTCTGCCAGGCATCGCCTGAATAATCCTCAAGTGGTTCTGTTTTCGTTGCATTCCCAATAACATAAAATTACATGCAAGGATAATTATTAAGATTAGTTATATAGGCTGACTAAGGCGAACTTACACCACAGCGGAGAGACGAAGACGCTAAATGACCCGAATAGGATTCAAACTAGATAGATAGATAGATAGATAGATAGATAGATAGATAGATAGATAGATATAAACAGACTGAGATAGATAGATAGATAGATAGATAGATAGATAGATAGATATGAACAGACTGAGATAGATAGATAGATAGATAGATAGATAGATAGATAGATAGATAGATAGATAGATAGATAGATATGAACAGACTGAGATAGATAGATAGATAGATAGATAGATAGATAGATAGATAGATAGATAGATAGATAGATAGATAAAATAGGAACAGGTTGAGATAGATAGATAGATAGATAGATAGATAGATAGATAGATAGATAGATAGATAGATAGATAGATATGAACAGACTGAGATAGATAGATAGATAGATAGATAGATAGATAGATAGATAGATAGATAGATAGATAGATATGAACAGGTAGGCATAGATAGATAGATAGATAGATAGATAGATAGATAGATAGATAGATAGATAGATAAAAAAAATAGAACAGGTTGAGATAGAAAAAAAATAGATAGGATTAGATAGATAGATAGATAGATAGATAGATAGATAGATAGATAGATAGATATGAACAGACTGGCATAGATAGATAGATAGATAGATAGATAGATAGATAGATAGATAGATAGATAGATAGATCTTAGAAAAGTTAAAAGAAATCTAGTTGTTTATTCATATCTATCTATCTATCTATCTATCTATCTATCTATCTGGACTGGTCTGTTCATGTCTGTGTATCTGATTTTCTCTTTGTCTACCTATCTTGTTCATATTTATTTATCATCTCACTTTATTCATAATTATCTATCTACTAACAGTATAGCCCGGCGTTGCTCGGGTGTAATGAAAGCTTTAAAACTAATCCATGATCCTGGAGCTCAGACTCTTTGGACGTTGGTACGAAAGACTAAAAAGCAATAGTTGTTACCAGTTAAAGCGAAAACGTAGACTGAAAGAAAAATGAATGGATGTAAGTCAAATTTTGATTTCCTGGTATCGATATCAAATAAGATTTTTCGTCGTAAACTGAATTTTGAAGGCTAAATAAGCCCTCTGAGTAAATTGTATCATGGCTGAGACTAAGAACTATAATTATATCTACTTAGAGCCAAACCCGAAGCAAAAACTAAAATATAAGGGCTGAAAAAATACAGATATACAGGTAGATAAGCAGACACACAAACATCTTGCCTTTATATATATATATATATATATATAATATCGATTTTCTGCACTATTGTAAGAACAGCAATTTTGAAACTTCTGAATATCGTTTCTTATGTCTTTGTCTATGAGTGTATCAAATTTGATTAAAATCGGACCACTCCTTCTATAACCCGATTTTTTCGATTATCGATTTTCGAAATTTATCGGGGGTACCTCGACACTAAACTTAGCTAAGAACACTCGCAGATGCTTATAGTACAACTGTGTAAATTTTCAATAAAATCGGTTCAGCCGTTTCGGAGTCTATAGGTAACGGACACACACACACACACACACACAAGGACAAAGTTCAATTTATAAAAAAGTTTAGATCTATCTATCTCAGTCTGGTCACATTATCTATCCATCTATTTGTCTATTTTTCTCTCTGTCTATCCATTTGTTTTTGTTTATATATATATATATATATATATATATATATATATATATATATATATATATATATATCAATCATCTATCTCAGTTGCTTTATCTGTCTATTTATCTATGAGTGCGTGTTTCAGTATATACCTATACACCTCTTTCCCCTACGCGATGGGTTAATCAGTGAGACTTGTATCACTAAAACAGGATTATCGGCAAAAAATCTAACAATCTAAAACTATTTTATGGAAAGAGTGGCAAGAGAACATGCAGAATGCCTTGCTAAGAGCAACGGAAGATAGGAAGCGTAGAAAGAAGACATGAGGACAGTATAGCTAAGAGCAACGGAAGATAGGAAGCGTAGAAAGAAGACATGAGGACAGTATAGCTAAGAGCAACGAAAGATAGGAAGTGTAGAAAGAAGACATGAGGACAGTATAGCTAAGAGCAACGGAAGATAGGAAGTGTAGAAAGAGGACATGAGGACAGTATAGCTAAGAGCAACGAAAGATAGGAAGTGGAGAAAGAAGACATGAGGACAGTATAGCTAAGAGCAACGGAAGATAGGAAGTGTAGAAAGAAGACATGAGGACAGTATAGCTAAGAGCAACGGAAGATAGGAAGTGTAGAAAGAAGACGTGAGTACAGTATTGCTAAGAGCAACGAAAGATAGAGAGCGTAGAAAGAAGACATGAGGACAGTATTGCTAAGAGCAACGAAAGATAGGGAGCGTAGAAAGAAGACGTGAGTACAGTATTGCTAAGAGCAACGAAAGATAGGAAGTGTAGAAAGAAGACATGAGGACAGTATAGCTAAGAGCAACGAAAGATAGGAAACGTAGAAAGAAGACGTGAGGACAGTATTGCCCAAGAGCAACGGAAGATAGGAAGCGTAGAAAGAAGACGTGAGGACAGTATTGCTAAGAGCAACAGAAGATAGGAAACGTAGAAAGAAGACGTGAGGACAGTATTCCTAAGAGCAACGAAAGATAGGAAGCATAGAAAGAAGGCGTGAGGACAGTATTGCTAAGAACAACGAAAGATAGCAAGCATAGAAAGAAGACGTGAGGACAGTATTGCCCAAGAGCAACGGAAGATAGGAAACGTAGAAAGAAGACGTGAGGACAGTATTGCTAAGAACAATGGAAGATAGGAAGCGTAGAAAGAAGACGTGAGGACAGTATTGCTAAGAACAACGGAAGATAGGAAACGTAGAAAGAAGACGTGAGGACAGTATTGCTAAGAACAACGAAAGATAGGACGCATAGAAAGAAGGCGTGAGGACAGTATTGCTAAGAACAACGAAAGATAGCAAGCATAGAAAGAAGACGTGAGGACAGTATTGCTGAGAGCAACGAAAGATAGGAAACGTAGAAAGATGACGTGAGGACAGTATTGCTAAGAACAACAGAAGATAGGAGACGTAGTAAGAAGACGTAAGGACAGTATTGCTGAGAGCAACGAAAGATAGGAAGCATAGAAAGAAGGCGTGAGGACAGTATTGCTAAGAACAACGAAAGATAGGAAGCATAGAAAGAAGACGTGAGGACAGTATTGCTAAGAGCAACGAAAGATAGGAAACGTAGAAAGAAGACGTGAGGACAGTATTGCTAAGAGCAACGGAAGATGGGAAACGTAGAAAGAATGTGAGGACAGTATTGCTAAGAGCAACGAAAGAGAGGAAGCATAGAAAGAAGGCGTGAGGACAGTATTGCTAAGAACAACGAAAGATAGGAAGCATAGAAAGAAGGCGTGAGGACAGTATTGCTAAGAACAACGAAAGATAGCAAGCATAGAAAGAAGACGTGAGGACAGTATTGCTAAGAGCAACGAAAGATAGGAAGCATAGAAAGAAGACGTGAGGACAGTATTGTTAAGAGCGACGAAAGATAGGAAACGTAGAAAGAAGACGTGAGGACAGTATTGCTAAGAGCAACGAAAGATAGGAAACGTTGAAAGAAGACGTGAGGACAGTATTGCTGAGAGCAACGGAAGATAGGAAACGTAGAAAGAAGACGTGAGGACAGTATTGCCAAGAGCAACGAAAGATAGGAAACGTAGAAAGAAGACGTGAGGACAGTGTTGCTAAGAACAACGAAAGATAGGAAGCATAGACAGAAGGCGTGAGGACAGTATTGCTAAGAAAAACGAAAGATAGGAAGCATAGAAAGAAGACGTGGGGACAGTATTGCTAAGAGCAAAGAAAGATAGGAAGCATAGAAAGAAGGCGTGAGGACAGTATTGCTAAGAACAACGAAAGATAGGAAGCATAGAAAGAAGACGTGAGGACACTATTGCTGCGTGCAACGAAAGAAAGGAAACGTAGAAAGATGACGTGAGGACAGTATTGCTTAGAACAACAGAAGATAGGAGACGTAGAAAGAAGACGTAAGGACAGTATTGCTGAGAGCAACGAAAGATAGGAAGCATAGAAAGAAGGCGTGAGGACAGTATTGCTAAGAGCAACGAAAGATAGGAAACGTAGAAAGAAGACGTGAGGACAGTATTGCTAAGAGCAACGGAAGATGGGAAACGTAGAAAGAATGTGAGGACTGTATTGCCAAGAGCAACGAAAGATAGGAAACGTAGAAAGAAGACGTGAGGACAGTATTAGCTAAGAGCAATGAAAGATAGGAAACGTAGAAAGAAGACGTGAGGACAGTATTGCTAAGAGCAACGGAAGATAGGAAACGTAGAAAGAAGACGTGAGAACAGTATTGCTAAGAGCAACGGAAGATAGGAAACATAGAAAGAAGACGTGAGGACAGTACTGCTAAGAGCAACGAAAGATAGGAAACGTAGAAAGAAGACGTGAGGACAGTATTGCTAGGAGCAACGGAAGATAGGAAACATAGAAAGAAGACGTGAGGACAGTACTGCTAAGAGCAACGAAAGATAGGAAACGTAGAAAGAAGACGTGAGGACAGTATTGCTAAGAGCAACGGAAGATAGGAAACTTAGAAAGAAGATGTGAGGACAGTATTGCTAAGAGCAACGAAAGATAGGAAGCTTAGAAAGAAGGCGTGAGGACAGTATTGCTAAGAACAACGAAAGTTAGAAAGCATAGAAATAAGACGTGAGGACAGTATTGCTAAGAGCAACGAAAGATAGGAAGCATAGAAAGAAGGCGTGAGGACAGTATTGCTAAGAGCAACGAAAGATAGGAAGCGTAGAAAGAAGACGTGAGGTCAGTATTGCTGAGAGCAAAGGAAGATAGAAAGTGTGTAAATGACCTAAAAAAATATGTACTTTATAAAAAGGAATTTATGTTCTGCAATTAAACGTATCACAGCTCATCAGTTTGGCTAGACATATCCACCTGCTTCTGGCTGGGATCGAAAACTCGATCGAAATCTCGATATATATATATATATATATATCCGAACTAAATCTGAAAGTGAAACCCCGGTCGTCTTTGGCTCACTTTTAGATTTAGTTCGTATCCTTGTTCTACTCTCGTACTTTCGTACTTTCGTATTGAGCTCTTTACTGTTGAGGTTTTCGTCTTGGATTTTTTCTTTCGAACACAGCTTTTGCTTTCTTTGTTTCTTTTTTTGATTTCCCTCTTCCCATTTGCTATTACCTTTTGGGATTGATGACTAAATTTACCGTTTTGTTAACAGTAGGACTTAATGATTTTAGTCATTACTGTTTTCTTGGTACGTTTTACAATAATAATAATTATATATATATATATATATATATATATATATATATATATATATAATGGCCCTTTACACATAAGAATTTATAATTGGTAAGTGCTGGTCTTAAAAGTAAAAGGTGAAATTCTTTTATTTCAATTTTGTTCAAGCGATTTTCTTTTATCCGGTCTCTTTTAGTCTATTTAAAATTAAAAATTGATTATTGTCAATGTCGGTAATAATGCAGTCTTGAGTTGTAGTATACAGCAGTTTTCTCTTAATCGTTTGCTATAGATTTCGTCGAGTTTAATTTGGTTTAAAATAATTCGTTATTTTTCGTCTGTTTCCGGGTGGCCTCGCGTTTTTTCTGTCGCTAACTTCTGAATATGCATTAAAATAGACGAAAAGATTATTGTATTAAAACATACACGGCAGAAGGCAATAGACAAAAACATCATGCAAAACCTAGTTCTACCTTGTTCATTTGGAGAAAGCAGTGATAAATAATAAGTGAGATTCTTTAGTCAGTCAGTTAAGTGCCATACGTGATACACGCTTGGGCGATCATGTCTCGAAAGAGACATGACTGACTGGGCAGAAGATTATCCCGCAGTAGGTTGCCATTACTTTCTGCGGTAGACTGGTTGCCGACCAAGGCTATAGAACCCAATCTATCCTGCTATTTAACCCATAACTGGAAGAAAGAGACGGATTAATACCTTTCCCAAGGGTATTTGCTCGTAAATGAATACAATGGATTCAACTGGAATTCGAACTCGGCTCCCCGGTTTCTCGTTCCGAGCCGATATCCACTGTACCACAACGCACATTCACATTTGTCTATATTTCTTAGATGATGTAGTATTTACAGTATTTACATTATTTGTACTATTGTACTCATCTTGGCAGTCATTTGTACGACGTTTTGGTCATTGTAAGCTCTAAATTTCGAACCGAACCCATTATTACAATCACTGGGGTATATCATCCTCATTCCTTGCCTAGTAATGCCTCGATTGGAAGTCATGACTTATCTCCATCTGACCCTGCAATTTACTTTTTCACCACTGCTGTAGCCTGGTGTTGAACTCACAACTCACAACTCTAAATCAAATCAGGAACTAACCAACGTCTATATCCTCTTGACCATGTGTCCTTAAGGGCGAAGACCGGAGCGTACAACGGCCCAAATGTCGTAGAAATGGCAACAAAGATATAACGTGTAATGAATGTAGTCGAGTCTGTCTTGTGGGCTGGCCTGAAAAAATCATCAAAGACGGTATGTGGGGAATACGATATTTCATTTTCACCACATACTCTCGTTTTTTCACCGTTTACAAATTCGCTAGCCCCTGCAAAAAGCCTTTTGACCAATAAAATAAGTATTGACTCCGTACTGAACGAAAATGACCAACGAAATTTCGCGAGCCTGTGCGAATTATTTTCTAACCAATGAAAAGGGAGCGATTTACAAACCTAAGAAAAATTAACAAGCCAGGGTCAAAATGTTCTTTGATATAAATAAAGAAAGGTTAATCAATCAGAGGAACGAAGGAGGCAGAGAACGCAACAAAGAAGTTTCAAAACGCTGATCGGACGCGCTGTCTCAACGACACACATTCGTACTTCCTCTCCTTCGCGCGTGCTATTTTCCTTTATCTCTTCCATAACAATAAGACACTTCAACTGACTCCTAAAATCTCTTTCTTCTTCGCTTACTGGCCAGCCGCAAAAAGAAAGAAAGAAAGAAACAAACAAACAAACAAACAAACAAACAAGACCTTAGTACAAGAAACGAATTCTGGATTCATTTAACTCTTTATTGCTATTTTTCTTAAAACATTTCCACAGTTAATACTTTTAGTTTCCTACAAAATAATGTTTTTCTGTTCTATAAAGTTTTATTTATTTATACACACGAAACAATTTTATTCTTTCGAACCTTCTGATTACTTTAAATCGCGGGAAGTTCGATTAGGGCCAATTTAATAAACATGATCGAATTTCCTACTTTAGAAACACGTTGAAAGTTCACCAACGTTGCCACATCTGCGCAAAAGAATGTAAGACCACAGCATGACTAAAAAGCCGCATGTCTGCTGCACATATTCGAGAATAAATTAAGCAATGACGAAGTCGAGTCACGTATGTACGCATGCCTGAATGTACGTTCAGATAGGAAAACTGTCCACTTTTTAAACAGGCGGGTAAATGTGTATGCCTTTTTAAATAAAATCTCTTTGAAGTCTTACGGAACTTCGGTGCCAAACAGTCTACCAAAAGTTTCCTCTGCTAATTTCTCAGCAAGAAACCGGTGTTAATTCCAAGCCGTTTGCTTCCCGCTTATCTGGATTAAATATCAAATATGATCATTAACAGAAAACCTAATTCCATTTTTCTCTAAGTTTTAAATTATAAAAGCAATTGTTATTAATTATGTTGACGTCAGCTCATATTCACATCAATAGTGAATTTTGCAGAAGCCCTACTAACAACAGATCCGTTGACCAATTAAGCTTTATTTTTATTAGATATATATTTTTACATTGATATTAAAATGACAGCAATCTCTCTCCCACCGGCGCGACGTGGCTTCCCTGTGTCTCTTCTACAAATACTTTCATGGCTTCTGCTCCGATGAACTTAGATCACTAGTGCCCCCTAAATACGAATTTGAACGAGATACTAGATTAGCAACTAGATCCCACCCTTTTACAGTGAAACCGATAAAATGCAGCCGTAACTTCTACTCCAACAGTTTCTTTCCTCGCACTTCCCGACTGTGGAAGTCTCTTCCAAACGATTGCTTCCCCGACGACTACAATCTCCAGGAGTTTAAATGTAAGGTCAATAGACACCTCCTAACACACTAACCTGCTCCCATTCTATCAAGCACTCTTCCCAACCCTCACCCTCGCTATCCTTATTCATCTGTCACCTTCCTCCTGACATTCCCTATGTCTAACCATTCCTTCTCTTTACCTTCCCCTATGTAGCCCCATGCGCAATAGTGGCAGTGGAATGCCTTGCTTGGGGTGAGATGATTAAAAAAAAAAAGTCTGGTTCACTCACTCTTTTCTTCAAGATTGCTAATATATTTGAAGTTTATCCTTTAATAATTCTACACAAGGATACTGGAAATTGTTCCCAGAATAGCAACTGTTTCAAAGGCGTCACTTCATTCAATATACTTCATTCGGTTTGTAAATATTATTATTACTATTTTGACGATGATATATGAATATGAATACATGTATTGTTAACACTTCAATCTTATGAGATTCATCCATGTAGGTCTTGAAATTTTCCACTTGTTGTATTTTCAAGTGAACTCAAGCCTTAAAAAATAAAGGTAATTGTTAGAATGTTTTAAGATTTAGATCCGATGAAACTAGTTTTGAAAAAATGTATTGAGACTCAATTTAGCGGAGATTTACAACTAAATCAGATGCCAATAAAACTTTAATTAATCAATTCTCTTTACATTGTTTTAGACGTTCAATGGTGTCTATGATTCATTCATTATTCTTGGCTTTATATTATGTTAGGGACGGCTTAGTGTTGAGGAGTCATCAGAAGATAGATTTGTGGAATAATAAAAGTATTTCGTTTGATATATGTAATATACAATATATATATATAGATAGATAGATAGATAGATAGATAGATAGATAGATAGATATATGGAATGTACATATATATATATATATATATATATATATATATATATATATGTAATATGCAATATATATATATATAGATATATGTAATGTACAATATATATATATATGTAATATACAAAATATATATATATGTAAAGTACAATGTATATATATATATATAGAGAGAGAGAGAGAAAGAGAGAGAGAGAATTTTATTAACAGAACAGAATAACATCAATTTTATAAAAGTTTAATGTTCAAAGACAAAATATACGTACGTAGTTAAGTGAATCCAGAGAAATAGTAGTAAGGAGTTAAGTGTATCCAGGGCATGTAGTCGTAAGTAGCAGAATGTTTGTAAGTAGAAAGATTAACAGGTTACTAATAAAGTCTGTTTTCCTTTCCTTTTTTATGGTCGGCGAGAAAGTGAAAAAGTAGGTGAAGTTATAAAGGAATTTGTACTTATCGGACGTTTATTTTAGTAGTCAGTTGAAGTATCTTGTTATTGCTGTTGTCTTTTTTGTTGATTGCGAGAATGTTGAGGGTGGAGAAAAAGAGTTAAAGGAAAATAGCACATGAAATAGAAGAAGAACGAATGTGTGACGGGACCTTAGTTTCGGTTCAGGCTTGAAGTTTCATTTGTCACATTTTAGCGTGTCATCACTCTGCTCCCATCTGACTGACTGATTCGACTTTCTTTCAGTTTTTATATCCAAAGACAATTTTAACATAGGCTTGTTAACTTTTTTCTCAGTTTTTCAAATCGCTTCTTTTCAATGGTTAGAAAATTAATTTAACATTGGGTCACGAAATTTGGCTTCGTGTTTTTCTTTCATTACGGGGTCAGTTCTATTACTAGTTGTCAAAATTTGGAATTAACACGTAATTGTTAATTTTTATAAAAGTGAAGAAGAGAAGAGAGTTACTTTTAATTTCGTGTTCGCTACAATATAAATCGATTTTTGATCATATCTAGCTAAATTTTTGTTTAATATAAGTCTCGAAATGGAAACATCGCAGAAAGAGAAAGATTAGCAACAGAAAGAGAAAGATTAGCAACAGAAAGAGAAAGATTAGCAACAGAAAGAGAAAAACGGAGACGACAAAGATGGCGACAGCAAGGCCTAATTTGAAGCAAGATCACTTAACAGACAGTTAACTGAGTGTCTCACGAGAAAGGTTTCAACAAATATGACAGGAACAGACAGCTGGGGCATGCAATGAGGAAGGAGGGCTTGGTGAACCTGATACTAACAGGCCAGATAGAGGGGAAAAGAGACAGGGGAAAGCAACGGATAACATATTTGAAGGACCTAATCAGGTGGATGATGGAACGAGGGTTGCATAGTGTAAGAGGAGAAGGCGTGATAAGAGCCACCAGGGATAGGGAAACGTGGAAAGCCATGATCGCCTACGTTCTGAAGGGACAGGGCACATAGAAGAAGAATCGGTGTTGCTTCCTATGATTCAGAGAATTGTCTCAATTAGATGTGGCATCGAATGGAACAAAGTTCACGTTTTCTCATTTGGAATTTGCTCATTCTTCTTAGCAGCTTTTGTAGAATAGGTAGTTTTCGTCGGAGCAAATGTGTATCTATCTGCCTTAGCTACAGGGAATAAAGAACTGAACACTTTGACGGGCACTGTGTGATTGCATCTAAAAAAAAAAACGAGCGAGAAAGGACTGAACACTACTAAGTAAGATAACTAGACAAGATATCCCAGGGCATGAGCAGTGGAACGAGAACAGTCTACCCCCATAAATTTAAATAATGGATTCAGTTCGGAATTCCCTGAGGGGTAACCACACTGAGGAAGGCTGGAGGGCACAACGACCGAAATTGTGTTATAACAACAAACATATCTGTCTATATTTCTGAGATGATGTCTTGCAATTATTTATACTATTTATGTTCGGATTGTCGTCCTCGTCTTTGTTGCCTTAGTCACCTATATAAACCACAAAGATGAAGACAATAATCCGTTAATTGCCTCGGTGATCATGTCTTGAAAATGACATGTCTGAACAGGCAGAGGATTTTCCCGCAGTAAGTTGCCATTCCTTTCTGCAGTAGGCTGGTTGCCAACCAAGGCTATAGAACTCAAGCTGTCCTTGTATTCAACTCATAGCTGAAGGGAGAAGAGATGGATTAATAGTATTTGTGCGTAAGTGAATGAAATGAATTCGTCTGGAATTAGAACACGGTTCTCCGATTCATCATTCTGAGCCGATATCTATTGCACCACACAGCACATAAATCGTGTAAATATTGGCAAGTCCTCATCACAAAAATTAAAAAACCTCAATTGTTTATTCCTTAAAAAAAAACGGAAGAAGTTACGAATTTAATGATCGGTTTGTTGGTTGGTTGCTATATATAGCAATATATGACCCAACCTGGTTCCTGGGTAGTACAATAAATTGCATCCGGCAGCACTGATTGAGAGGTTGTAAGTATCATAGAACCACCTCTTAATTGTTGTTGTTCCCAGACCTACCTTGACCCGAGGTGGTATCACCTGTTAGGATCCCAGCTATGGGCAAATACTTTATCCTCAAACTCGATATAAAAGTATAAAATTAGACTTTTATAGTAAAAATTCCAGGAATACATTCTGGATGGAAAAAATTTAACCAGCATTTAATAAGTATAACAAGCAATAAATTTTTGAAGGAAAATAAAATATTACTATTTTGGGGATAAAAATACATACCAGCAATACTTTTGACTCACAACAAAAACCAATTTACAAAAATATGTGAAAGTAAGCTGATCCACAAACTTATTTCTTACAAAGCATATATATTCTATTGTGAATCTATTGTTATAAAGCATATATATTCTATTGTAAATCTATTGTTATAAAGCATATATATTCATTGTAAATCTATTGTTATAAAGCATATATATTCTATGGTAAATCTATTGTTATAAAGCATATATATTCTATGGTAAATCTATTGTTATAAAGCATATATATTCTATTGTAAATCTATTGTTATAAAGCATATATATTCTATGGTAAATCTGTTGTTATAAAGCATATATATTCTATGGTAAATCTGTTGTTATAAAGCATATATATTCTATTGTAAATCTATTGTTATAAAGCATATATATTCTATTGTGAATCTATTATTATAAAGCATATATATTCTATGGTAAATCTATTTTTATAAAGCATATATATTCTATTGTAAATCTATTGTTATAAAGCATATATATTCTATTGTAAATCTATTGTTATAAAGCATATATATTCTATTGTAAATCTATTGTTGTAAAGCATATATATTCTATGGTAAATCTATTCTTATAAAGCATATATATTCTATTGTAAATCTATTGTTATAAAGTATATATATTCTATTGTAAAGCAATTGTAAAATTCTTGCCTTTATGAAATAACCCATTGAGGTTTTGATATGTCGTAAAACAAAACAAACCAAATCAAACCAATCACCCAACCTCTATGGTTTAATTTATGCCGAAATCTAAATATTTTGAATGCAATTTTATGGCTTCAAATAAGCTGTCTCCGAAACCAAACTTAACCCTACAATCCCCTCCGCTGATTTCTCGATTCCTGTCAACCTTCCCCTCTTTAGAACTCCAAAGTTCACGTGTATGGCCTGGGTGTTCATGTCAGTGAACATTTCCTTCTGGCTAGGGTAATTTATCTTGAATCTCCTAAACTTCTTAATACACCGGTTCTCGCTCGATCACCGAAGTCAAGCAACTTTGAGCCTGGTCAGTACTTAGATGGGTGAATACCAGGTGCTGTAAGCGTTTAGTGACGGATGTGCGTTGTGGTGCAGTGGATATCGGCTCGGAAAGAGAAATCGGTGAGACGAGTTCGAATTCCAGTTGAATACCCTGCATTCACTTAAGCACTGGTACCCTTGGGAAATGTATTAATTCGTTCTTTCCCTCCACTTATGGGTTAAATAACAGGGTAGGACTTGGGGACCCTACCCTTAAAAACAAATCCCAGTGAATCTTGATACTCAAAAAGAAAAAAGTATTACTAGACACAAAAAGTTGTATAAAAACAACAATAAATTGTTGAAAAAAAAGGATATTACCAGCCATAAATAAATAAAATTTAGTTGGCAATAAATGACCCGCCAAGGGTGATATGCCATAAAACAAAAACAACCAAGCAACCAAAAACTTCTTACGTGTGTCTCCGTCTCTCGCTACTAAACTCAGTTAACTATCTTTTCTTTACCGCTACCCCTCCTGTCCTGATTATTCATTGCTAGACACTATTTCAGATAATATAGACAGAGACATTTCCTTTCAATCGTTCGCTAATTGTGGCTTCAATGCACACTATGCCAAGTGATTGAAAAGCTATGTCGCCATTATTGCTGCCGTCCATACTCTGAACTTCTCAGTCACTCAGAATCTCACACAATTGGTGGATTTCGCCACGCGCTTCCCCATTGTCTCTGAAGGACACACTTCTAGATCTCTGCTTCACTTCTATCCCTGACTCATGCCATGTTATGCAGCTCTGCCTTCTTGGCAACTCTGATCATGTTGTGATTTCCGTTAATAGCTTTTTCCCCTCCCCCTCCCCAAGTAACCTTCTATCAGCAGATTAACTTACTGCTATCAAAGAGCGATCTGTGAGTAGTTTCGCGATTTCTTTTCTGATGTTCCTTGGTACAAAGTGTTTAGTCTCCCTGTTGAAGTCTGTTCCTCTAAGGCAAGGGTCGGCAACCTACAGCCCGTAGGCCGGATCCGGCCTGCGAAAGCATTTTGACCGGCCCACGAGCCTGATTACGTGACTCTATTTTTAGCATGAGAGACGAGGCTTTCGAATTCAACAAAGGGTCTGCTGTTATCTTCCTCTAATCTACCCAACCGAATTTGAATACTATGACCGCAAAAACACGATCAAAATCCAATCACCTACATCTGTCCGTAAAAAATTAAAAAATAAGCGTAAAAAGTAATTTTAAATACCGAAATAAAATTAAAATAAATGTCATGAGTGATCATCGTATTTACGTATTCAAAAGGAAATAAATTCAGGAATTTGTTTCGCTTTAGTAATTTGTTTGAAAATTGAAAGAAAACCCCAAAAATATAAAATATATTGCAAATTTTGTCATAATGTTATCCATTTCACTTCGGTTGATTTTTTTTAACTTATAAATAATTTTTTTCACTTATACGTAATTTTTATTAGGTGTTTTTAATTTTAGATTTTCTTTTGTTTTTCTGATTTCTCAATGTTTGTTTTCATTATGGTTTTAAATATTTAGGTTGACAGGGGTCTGCATATGTAATTTTCCTTAATTTTTCATTAATGGCCTTTGTCCGGCCCGCGAGGTCGAATGAGTAGCCTACCCCTGCTCTAAGGTCTCCACCTGAGTGAAAGCTGGCATCGATGTTTTCATCCTAGCCAGAAAGTTCCGACCTAAACCTTATTCCTCTTCTTGGTTCTCCCTTGCCTGCTCGGACGCCATTGTCCACAGGAACCACTTTTATCCGTATTTACCGGGGCGACGCGTCTGACTAAAATAGGTGCCTTTTTTCTCTGCTCAGAATGAATGAAAGTGGATCATAAATTTTGCTGATCTGTTGTTTGCTGATAGAATGAATCGGAGTAGAATACTAAGCAAGATTTCGCCCCCAAAGACTACTGGCAGTTCTGCAAAAGTGTGTTAAACAATACCAAACATTCGATCCCACCATTATTCAATACATTTGTGGTCGTCACGGTAACAAAGCACAAGAGGTGAATGCTTTACTCATCAATTCTCCTCCAACTCCACATTTGCCTCGTCTACACCCGAATTACCCCTAAAACTGAGGCTCAACTGAGTGACGTATACTTAACTCCCTCTCTAATTTCTAAGCTTGACTCTCATAAAGCAAGCAGAGGTAACAGACTTCCAGTGATCGTACTAAGGAAATGTACCCCTGAACTCTCGCCGCACTCTATAACAGTTGCCTCGCTGCTTCTTGCATTCTTGCTTGTTGGAAGTCCTTCTCTGTAGTTTCTGTTTTTAAAAACTGTGAACATCCCTCTGATTCTTCTACAAGGTAACCAAACAAGTTCTGTCCGTTTTTAAAGAAAAAAAAGAAAGAGCTTCACAGTATGTGTAATTTATATTTAATCTTCGAAGTAATCGCCATCGGCATCCAGCACCTTCTGCCAACGTGTCTCCAGCTGTTCAATGCCCTTGTGGTAGAACTCGGCGGGGGGTTGACCTAAAGAAGTCCGTGAGGGCTTAGCGCAAGTCTGCTTCATTGGTGAAGGATTTTCCACGAAGATGACTATCCAGGGAGTGGAAGAGGTGGTAATCGTATGGCGCAAGGTCAGGTGAATAAGGTGGATGGCACAAAGTCTCCCACCCAAGTTGATGTATGGTATCCCTGACCACTCGCGAGACATGCAGTTTGGCGTTGTCATGGAGAAAAAGCACACCTTTGCGATTCACCAGTGCTGGCTCCTTCTGGCGCAATGCCTGTTGCACACGTTTCAATTGCTGCGAGTATAGGTCTCCAGTGACCGTTTGGCCCGTTGGTAATATAATGAACCACTTGAAGACCTGTCCACCAGATACAAAGCATAATCTTGCGTGGGTGTATAGGCGATCTTGCGGTGTGAGGGACAGCTTCCTGAGGAGACAACCAATGTATTGAACGATTGGGAGATTCGTACAGAACCCACTTTTCATCACTGGTAAGCACTCGATTGAATAAGGATACGGTACGGTGGCGAGAAAGCAGCGATACGCAGGCTGCCACTCGTTGTCCCTTGTGGACCTCCAATAGTGTTGGCGGAACCCACTTGTTCAGTTTGTACGTCTTACCTAGGTGGTGCATGTGAAGTCTAACTGTTTCATCGAAAACGTTGAACAGTCTTGCAAGTTCACCACACGTTAGACTACTGTCCTCTTCAATGGCCGCCTTCAGGACTCCGTCATTCAAGACCTGTGGTCGTCCACTGCGAGGCTCATCATGGAGAGATAAATCTCCAGACTTGAATTTTCGTAACCAACGCCTTGCAGTACGTACATCCACAGCACTATCCCTAAACGCTTGACATATGCGGCGACTTGATGCAGCTGCTGATAAGACCACTTTGATGTCGTAAAGCAAACAGCCCTGAACGAGATCTCTAGACACTTTCACCCTTCTCACAGCTGTCCGGCTTACAACCGATGGCCGGGCACGGTGCACGTGTTTTTACTTCCGGCTGTTCGAATCTGAAAACAATTGCTACACGCATTTTGTATATATTTTAACTTCATTCAATGACTAATCAAAAAACAGACAGAACTTTTCTGGTTACCTTGTAATTACCGCCCTATGAGCCTCTTACCGATCTTTGGCAAAGTGTTCGAGGCTATTATCAACACTGAAGTGTTTCATCATCTCACATACCACAACCTATTCTCTGACAATCAGTAAGGCTTCCGCTTCGCTAAGTCTACCGCTGGAGTGCTAACGATCACCGAATACATATACCAGGCGCTTGATAAGAACGGCGATGTTCGAGCTGAAGCCCTAGTGTTATGTCGCCAAGTATAAATGAATAACTCAACAACAGAATCAAAATATAAGTTGTATTCCGCGGAAAGACGGTTAGTATGTACAGAAGTGATTAGTAATATTTACAATAGAAAGATACAAGAGTCCAATCCGTCGTAAGACGTGTGTATACGGGATTACTTCCGGTACGCTACCGGAAGTGTGACTAACTCTTCACTGACTCGGACTGACTCTTCAGTAACTCATTAGAGACTCTCAAGTGACTCTCCACGACTGTATTTACTAGCCTTCCCACGCAAGGCTGGATGTGACACATGGTCATTTTATAGTGGGTATTCCCGGCCATATAGCCGGGCCAAAAAATGTCTGTCTATTTTTCCCCAGTCGTGGTTCTACCCTTCGGCGGAACCACGACTGGGTTATTGCTCTCTGCTCGGAAGCAGAGAGCGCCCTCTACCCGAAGACAGAGAGCTGATAGTGTCGTTGAGTCGTCAGTCTAGTGACTCTGTACGATATTATTTAGCTGTCCCTCCCAGTAAGGGCAGCATATGACACATGGTCAGTTTATATCTGGGCTTTCCGGGCTATATGGCCCGGCCAAAAAATGTCTGTCTATTATTCCCCAGTCGTGGTTCTACCCTTCGGCGGAACCACGGCTGGGTTATTGCTCTCTGCTCGGAAGCAGAGAGCGCCCTCTACCCGAAGGCAGAGAGCTGACAGTGTCGTAGAGTCGTCAGTCTAGTGACTCTGTATGACTCCTTGTAGAGAATCCACCATTGCTATATATAGCAATGGGAACAGTCCATTTGTAGTCAAATAGGAGCGGCGCCCTAACACCTAGCATTTGACAGAGTTTGGCATGATGGTCTTCTGCGCAAGGCTACTGTATAACTAGACGTTTGTTCGAATTAATCCAATTTTTCCTATCAAATCGCGTAAGGAAGGTCGTATTGAACAGGCATACTTCTAGATTCTATTATCTGAACACAGGTGTTCGTAAAAGATCTATCTTAGGCCTTACGCCTTTCCTGATTTTCATCAGTGATCTTCCTGACGTAATCAGTTCCAAATTAGGCATCTATGCAGATGATTCTACCATGTATACCCGTCTCAACGAAAAATATGCCAGGGCCGACGAAGTAAATCTGTCTGCTGCTTTTGAAAAGAACTTTCAGTCTGTGGTAAACTGGGTAAATAATGGCTCGTAAATTTTAATGCTTCCAAAACGAAGCTGCTCTTCTTAAACCACTATAGAAAAGCAGTCCTGCATTACATCAGCGTGGATAACACTAGTCTCCCAGAAAGCAATACACTGCGCCTTCTCGCCCTCATTCTCTCAGCCGACTTCAAGTGGAACGACTACACTGGACAAATAGCTACATTTACTGCAAAGAAGGTTAGGTCACTGTGTGAGGTCTGGGAGTTTTTTTTCTCGTCAGAATCCATCTTTCACATATAGAAATCTAAAATCCCTCCTTGCATTGAATATTGTTGCCATATCTGATCGTGTGTTCCTGCCATTCACCTCGGAGTTCTCGTGAAAATCTAATGGAGGATCTGCAGTGTAATCGACCCCCATTGGACAACTCGACTTTATTCACTTCCTCACCGACAGGATGTGGCTTCACACTGTCTTTCTACAAATATTTTCACGGCTTCTGTTCTGACGAGCTTTTCGACTTCGTGCTTCCGTCTACATGGATCTTCTCGAGCTACTAGATTGGCAACTATATCCCAACTCTTTTACATTTAAAATAGTCAAGCCTAACAGCAACTTCTTGTCACTTCCTGCCTTTGGAACTCCCTTCTGTGCAGTTGCTTCCTCAATAGCTACAATCTCCAGGAGTTTAAATGCAACGTCAACTGCCGTCTTTTATCTTCCAACTTATCCTTTCCCCGACACTCCAGTAATTTTTTCTTCTTTATTTTTTGCTTTCCTCTCATGTAACCCCCTGCGCACCAGTAGTGGTACTGTCATGCTTGCTGGGGTGGAGTGAAACGATTATATATATATATAACGGTCATGTCACGTTGGATACACCGGTTCCCGCTCGATCACCGAAGTTAAGCAACGTTGAGCCTGGTCAGTACTTAGGTGGGTGACCACTTGGGAATACCAGGTGCTGTTAGCATTCACGGATGTGCGTTGGGGTGCGGTGGATGTCGGCTTGGAGGGGGAAATCGGTGAGCCGAGTTCCAATTTCAGTCGAGCACGCTGCATTCACTTGCGCACTGGTACCCTTGGGAAAGGTATTAATCCGTTCGTTCCCTCCAATTATGGGTTAAATAATTGAGGTCTGCTGTTCGTGCGATTTGTGGCAGTCATCTGCACCAATTGTTTGTTATCAGCAGTTCCAAGAAGTGTGGATGGTACTACACAATGCCTTCACCACTATAAACAAATCTCTGTGTGGTTGTCTTGCTGGAAAAAGGTTGGACCCTCATACGTTGAACGCGACGGGAGAATCCATCATATATATATATATATATATATATATATATATATATATATATATATATATATATATATCTGTAAATTCAGATAAAATTTAGAAGGGAAATACCCATTTTCAACATGTCAGTTTGACATGCATTGTCAACCCTGTTTAATCAAAGAATGAGGAAAAATTCTAATGCCGGAGGCAGGGGCTAGTGAAGAAAGTGGTGGGGAATGTTGGCTATTTTAGAGTAAAGATAGAGGAATCTTAGTATTAATTTCTCTTATGGTAGTGGGAGGTATGTGGCTTAACCATTGGGTTAGTAGTGATAGGTAGGAGGGAAAGGTTACCGCTTCACCAAAGTAAAAAAATTCTGTTGTTACTAAATGGAAGAATAAGATAATTATTGAAATTTAAATTTATTTCTGTGACGAAACGTACTAATTTTCTCTGTTAAACATAGATTACATCTAACCCTTAAGCTATTAGGAGTGCTTGCCTCGCCTATCAGCTTCAACTTTATCTGTGGAATTCGGTTATTTTCTTTCAATTTCCAGTATTTTCGGGAAAGGGCTGTTTGTCACTTAAATTAGAGTTAGTGAAGGAGTGCCTGTGTGTATAAAGCCTTTGCTTCCAAACTCCTGCCAAAATTCCGATATAGATGTTTATTGAACGCAAATGTATACCTTCAGCTACTGACAAAATGTAGTGTTTATCATTTTGCTATAAAAGGTATTGCAGGTCATTTTACTATAAATGTATTGTTGGTCATTTTGTTATAAAACGTTTTGTTAGTTATTTTACTACAAATAGTTAATGTTAGTAACTTTTTATATAAAAATTTATTGCTAGTATTTTTACTATAAAAATGTATTTTTATATTTTCATAGTTTTGGTTTTCTTTGATGTTCGCTATTTGCCCATAACTGAGACCTTAACAGGTGCTTTTAACCCCGTAGAGAACAGAGAAATATCTTGAGAGTCATGTTTACGCGATTTATATTCGGACAAGAGGACAATAGTAGAAATAAATAAATAATACAAATAAATAATTACAACTGTTAATTCTTCACGTTTAGAGAAAAGCATTGCCTATTCCACATATCCTTATAATTTGCAGTCCTTACTTCCTCTTCTTTCGTCCAGATTCAGTGATCCTCTACCTTGAGTGGTTCTTGGGCCTTGTACTATTAGAACAATGGTGCAAAAATCAATAAGTAGCTGAAGAGAGTGACAAGAAAGAACTACAAATAAACTGCAAGAAAACCAAATGCATGGCCATCAGTAAAAAGGGCAGCCCAATATGCCAAATACAGGTCGGGGATACTAAAACAAGCAAGTACAAAAATTTAATTACCTGGGAATTGTTATAACAGAAGACGGAAAGTGTGACACAGAGATCCGAAGGCGAATTGGCATAGCGAAGAAAGCATTCCAGAAGTTGAGTAAAGTATTAAGAAACAGTACAATTTTGCTAGAAACAAAGAGGAGAGTACTGGATTGCTATGTGATGTCAATTCTTCAATATGGCAGTGTACAATATCAACAAAGATGAAGGAAAAACTTGAAGCAACTGAAATGTGGTTCTACAGAAGGATGCTGCGAATATCATGGATCGAGCATGTGAGCAATGATAAGTTCTTAGAAATTATGGAAACGAAAAGGAAATTAATACTGAGCATCAGGAAGAGATAGTTGAAATACCTGGAACATACGATGAGGAAAGAGGGCTTTGAGAACCTGTTACTAACAGTCCAGATAGAGGGGAAAAGAGACAGGGGTAAGCAGCGGATAAGATATTTGAAGGGCCTAATAAGGTGGATGATAGAACGAGGGTTGCATGGTGTAACAGAAGGCGTGCTAAGAGCCACCAGGGATAGGGAGACTTAAAAAGCCATGGTCACCTACGTCCTGAAGGGACAGGGTACATAGAAGAAGAAAAAGAATGGTTATCAAGTCCTGCTGTCTGTTCAATGGTATCCATTTTCTTTTTCCATTATTATTGTTCTTAAAATTATACGAATTTCATGGTTTTATTTTTTGAATTATCCATGAGTAAACACTGTTTTCATCCCAGCGGGATTAATTCTATTTCAAAACGTCTGCCAATGGAATCACTGGATGTAATTTGATTCCTTGTTCTATTTACATCCTTGGAGATTTGAAAACATTTTTTAAGTGTTTCTTCCGGCGCTAGTGCAATAAACAGACGAAAATCATCACGCGTGTCGAAACGTCATGTTTTCCTCAATTAATCTCAAGGAAGGACGGCAATCTGATGCAACCAATCCGAAAATTCTAACCTTTCTGTCTACTATGTTGAAACCCAAGGGTGAACTTGATCCATCTTCCGCATGGTGAGGGATTCACGGCTCAGCTCGAAAATAATTGAATAAACATAAAAATAAGAGTATATATGTAGAACACAGATTGTATTTCGGGAAGAAAAAATTCAAAAACAGGAAAAACGGCTGGAAGATAATATTTTTAGGCCATCAGTCTTTGTAATCATAGTGCTATATACCAAGAGATGGAGCACTAACAATAATAAATAAAATCAATAATAATAAAGTTAAATGAACATTTAATACACGCATACGCATATATATATATATAGATAGATAGATAGATAGATAGATAGATAGATAGATAGATAGATAGATAGATAGATAGATATACGCTCTCACACCCTGATTGAGCACTCTGGAAGAATGGTAGATTTTGAAAAACAGTAGCTACTCTGGCATTTACGTATCGTTCATTCAGCAATGAATTAGAGCACTCTGGCTATTATCCGAGTATAATGATAATATACACGCTAAAAAGTCTGTCTCCTTCCACCGAGCACCCGTATATTTTCTTTCTGTCAGTAATTTTCGTGTCCTGTCTATCATTAACAATACTGCCAAAGCACCTTTGATAATGTGTTTGCTGAAAGAATCCTCAGGTCTTACATTATGACGTCAACTTTATTTAAGTGTATTCGTTATTTCTGTGGATACAAGTCTCTTATATATATATATATATATATATATATATATATATTGATTGTTTAATATTTAGGTTTTGGTCATAATAGGGTTAGACCAATGCACATTTGTATTAAAAAGTGTTCAATACAATTATATTGCAGAATTTTTGAATATTTTTTTATTTTTAAACGAGTTACTTCGCTACCTAGGTTTCTTCCACGAGTGGTGACTTCAGGCGATTTTTAAAAACTTTATTATTATTTATTAAAAATCGCCTGAAGACACCACTCGTAGTAGAAATCTAGGTAGCGAAATATCTCGTTTAAAAATGGAAAATATATACATCGCTGTTAAAGTCCCCGTTATTAGCCCATCTAGTTTCATATACAACCTGGAATGTTAATACCCAACCCGTTCATTTCATACTTGAAATATTCTAGCCCTCATTGTTCAAAGTCCCGATTATGTTTGAACCCATATTCAGGATTCGGAGACTCACAGTAGATGCTAAAGGCAGACTGGGCAACCGCTAGTATCATGCCTAACGAGCCTGCGCAAATAATATGAATAGGGACAAAGAAACAAGTTTTAAATTTTAATTTTTTTTTCTATTTTAGGTGTCATGAGAAGCTAATGAGGGGCTATTATTTACGCTGTTTACATTCGGACTATTTTCCGCATCTTTGTTGTTTTTTTTTCTGTGCAATCTACAGAAAAGTAGGAACTAAAATGAAGCCTTTATTTGACCTACAAAGATAGATTGTTCTAGTTCCACTGCTCACGAACTCAGGAGTAATTGTGAGTTCAATTTCTGGGCTAGTCAGTTTCTTGGAGTCATATGAAATAGGCTAAAAATAAATAAAAAGTGCTAAAAATAAGAACTTATAGGGTCCTTGATGATGCTTGTTAAATTGGCCTTGTGTCAAACACAACCAAAGTCACCACAATTTAAAATATCAGAAGGTAAAACGTTTTATCAAAAATGTAGAGATACGTATTTCTTTGTACATTAAAGTACAAAAAAATTATTAACCGAAAAACAAAACTGTAAGAAGAAAAATAAAATGTTCAGAGAGAAAATGCATGTAGTTAATTGTTCAAAAAGAAATGTACGTATCTTAAATGACCCACAGAAATTAAGAGTTCATGTTTGATAGTTTTCTTTGGAGGCATGGGGAGAAAACGAAAAAAGGAAAATTGGAAGTAAAGGTAGAATGAATGTATTTCGGCGAGACGTGACCAAATCAGCTTGAAGTTACTTCCTAACATTTTGACGAGATTCTATCAGATACCGTTCCCATTCTGATTCCTTTTGACCGGTCACGGAACGTGGTTAAGTAGTGGACTTTAGTTATGTGACCGGCTCCAGCAGGTATTTTCATTCTTTAGGTGTGAAAAAAATTGACTGGCATCATATATCAATTTACTATTTTTTATCTAATCTGGATCCTAGAAGTTTACTTTTCACACTAATTTGTGAAATTTGCTTTGGTCTGTGTTTTTCCAAAATGTTTTTAGTCTTTTGGATCCGATTTTGCTGGTATGCAATTTTACTTTGTGTGTTTTAGTTAACTGCTGGATGACATAGGACTTGTATCCTATAAACTACACAATATATCCCTAGACATGAGCAGTGGAACGAGAACAATCTAGCTCCATATTTTAAATAAAGGGTTCAGTTTGGAATTCCCTGTAGGTTATCCAGATCGGTATACATCTGATGAAGGCCTCAGATCACAATGGCCGAAACGCTGTGATAACACCAACAAATATGAGGATAACAGTCCGAATGTAAATAGTATCAATAAATATAACTTAGTGCTAGAAGGTCGTGGAGAGCCATGACTCCTCACGTCCTGAAGGGAAACGGGACATAAAAGAAGATAGTAATAATAATTATTTATCTGAATGGAAATAATATAAATAAGTAATTTTTTTTTTATTTCTGTCTATGCATACAATTTTTTTTTTTGTCAAAGACAATGCTATTCATCTTTTTGTTATTTAAAAGTAAATATCTCTTATAAGCTTTCAGAATTAAAGAAACGTAAAAAATCTCTAATTTCTACTCATTGAACACCGAAAACGAGGCAGGAATATTTGACCAAATTTGTACATCTGCTGAAGAACTCTTTGAATGGTCACATCTGCTAAATGTGTTTCTCATTGTCTAGAGTCGGAGAAATTAAGAAGTTTTTGCTGAGGAGACATCTTTCCCTGTTAGTACATCCCTTAAACAAAAACAAAACAAAAAATACGTAAATTATTTCATTCTTGTTCCTGCACATGTGACGGTGAGGCTACAAGTGTAATGGAAGGTTGACATTTTTTAATGACCGATTTGTTTACACCGATGACCTTCGCCTCATTTGCTTCATTCAACTTCCTCAAAATGTTTGTTTTGAAACTAAATTTGTCTTTCCCCCGTTACCTTCCTTCTTTGTTTTTCATTCTTCTTTCTTTTCTTACTTTTTTTTTTTTTAAGTTTCTGATGTCTCGGGAAGCCGGGTTCGAATTCCAGTTGAATTCATTGCATTCACTTATGCACAAATACTCTTGGGAAAGGTATTAATCCGTCTCTTCCCTTCAGTTATGGGTTAAATAATAGGACAGACTGAGTTCTATAGCCTTGGTCGGCAACCAGTCTACCACAGAAAGCAAAGGCAACCTATAGTCTTCTGCCCAGTCAGTCATGTTTCTTTCGAGACATGATCGCTCAAAGCGTGTATCACTTATGGCACTTAACTGGCTGATCTCTTTCCGTGTCGATTTTTCAATGTTCTGACTTCATCCTTTTTCGACTTTTAATTTTCTTTTTAATATTTTCTTCTCATTTGATTTTCCGAAACACTTCTTGCCGTACTTCGTAGTTTTTTTTTTATATTGCTACATATTCTTCTTCTTCTTCTTCTTTCTATACATTCTTCTTCTTCTTCTATACATTCTTCTTCTTTTTCTTCTATACATTCTTCTTCTTCTTCTTCTTCTTCTTCTTCTTCTCTCGGTCCTGGGTATGACCGTAAACTAGATTCGGCATTAAAGCCTCTAATTTAGAGGTTGTGAGGTGCTTGAATCCACCTCTTCATTGCTGTTGTTCTCAGGTCCACCCACCCGGAGTGGTAGCACCTGTTAGGGTCCCAGCTATGGGCAAATAGTTAACCCCCAAACTGGATGTATGAATGTATAAAAATAGACTTTTATAGAAATATATACATTTTTGAATGAAAAATATTACAAACAGCACATTTTTTAAGAAAAAATTAGAAGTCGTTTTCAGTTTCGATAATAATAAATATTTCATCAAAATCTGATTAAATCAACCTTCTTATAATAACTGTGCCTTTTCTATAAATATTTTCGTGCTCCGATTAACTTTAAAATGTTCTTATTAACTTTCCTTTATTTAACCTGGACTTTATGAATTTAAACGCAATACTAAATTGGTGGTAAGGTTTCATTTTACAGTTGGAATGGCTAGATGTAACCTTCCCTAAGAATACTTTCATGATAATTGGTCTCATGAACTTTCCCTTATGGTACCTAGACTTTATGAATTTCAATTCCATTACTAGACTGGCGGCAAGATCTCATCATTTTACAGTTAAAATGGCTAGATGGATTTTCCCTAAAATACTTCCATGATAATTGTTCTGATGAACATTCCCCTATGTTACCTAAACTTTATGAATTTAAATGCAATGCTAGATAGGAGGCAAGGTCTCATCATTTTACAGTTGAAATGGCTTGAGGTAACCTTCCCTAGGAAGACTTTCATGATAGTTCTTTTGAAATTTCCTCTATGGTACTTAGACAATTTTTATTAAATTGCAATACTCGATTAGCGGCAAGATCTCATCATTTTACAGCTGAAATGGTTAGATGGAACCTTCCCTAAGAATACTTTCAAGATAATTCTGATGAACTTTCCGCTACGGTACCTAGACTTTTTGAATTTCAATGCAATACTAGATTGGCGGCAAGGTCTCATCATTTTACAGTTGAAAAGCTAGATGTAACAGTATGCCTTATGGTAACTGTTTATTCTCTCGTATTTCTCTTATAGCTACTTGCTTCCCAAGTCAACTTCAAAAATGCAATGTCAATCGTTTTTAATTCTTGTTCTTTATTGACCTCTTTTTTATTTAGTAGTTTTTCTCATATTCTGTAACACTCAGTAACCCTCTTGCATCTTAGTGGCTTTATTGTCTTGCAAAAGGAAATGACAAAAGCAATATATAGCGGCCAAAATTATATATCAAAGGAATTAAAATATAAATGAAATAGCCCTAAAATGACATGCAACAACTTTGTTTGCTCAACTTAGTCTGATTCAGTCATGAAAAGAAACGAATTATAGCTACGACTTTTAATAAATACTAAAATTAGTACTTCTTTAGGAAGTTTATAATATAATAAGTAGAATTTATTAAGTGATTACCGAATTAAATGGTTTATACGACACGCCATTAACCCATAAAATAACGCGGAAATATCGCCCGGTACTTAAATGCGAAATTAACTTTTACATACCAAAACGAGTAAACTAGCCAAATTATTCCCAAGACTACCACCATAATGTAATTTATATTTATGATTCGATCGAGCGAACTCCGATATTTCTGGGTCTATCGCGCCATCATCACAGTCCTGCATCAAGGTTGAAAGGTCGTTAAAGAGGCATTCTGTCTCACTACACAGCTGATCGATGTAGGTAGTTTTGGGCGATGTGCCCATCTTGCTCCATTGCTTGATGTCCAAAGAAATCGTAATGGCATTGTTTGCCCGCGAAGCGCATTCGACGTTCACGTAAGATTGTAAAAGAATATTTCAGTTTGAGTTTTGTTTAACGGCATATCAACCTCTGTGGGTTATTTAATACCAAAAAAGTGAGGTTTTGAGGTATTTTTTAATGTTCGGTTATAGTGAGAAGGTTGATTTAATCACATTTTAGTGAAAATTTTTTGTTTTTATTCTTTTTTATTTTAGAAAACTGATAATGTCTCCAAGTTTTGTATTCAAAAATGTTTGCTGTGAATTTTTTTTTTTTTTCGTTTTTTATGGTAAACATTTTTTTCTTCAAAGATGTATTGTTGGTAATATTGTTCCTCCAAAAATGTATATTTTTTTATAAAAGCCTATATTTATGTATCAGTTAGTTAAGTGACATACGTGATACACGCTTTGGGCGATCATGTCTCCAAAGAGACATGACTGACTGGGCAGAAGATTATCCCGCAGTAGGTTGCCATTGCTTTCTGCGGTAGAATGGTTGCCAGCCAAGGATATAGAAACCAATCTGTCCTATTATTTAACCCATAACTGGAGGGAAGAGACGGATTAATACCTTTCCCAATGGTATTTGTGAGTAAGTGAATGTAAGAAATTCAAATGGCATTCGAACTCGGCACCCGATCTCTCGTTCCGAGTCGATATCCACTGCACCACATTTCCATAAAAGTGTATTTTTATACTTTTATAGTGCTTTGACCGCAGTTTGGGGGTTAACTATTTGCCCATAGCTGGGGCCCTAACAGGTGCTACCACTCCGGGTCAGGGTGGACCTAAGAACAACAGCAATTAAGAGGTGGTTCCATGATCCTCACAACCTCCCAATCAGAGGTCTTGCTGCCGGATGCAGTTTACCGTCATGCCCAGGACCTGTAAAAGTATAAGACATATGTCCATAGAGCTATGATTTAATTGGATGTATTATTAAGAGATGCTAAGTAAAGCTCTCCGCATCCTAGTGTCAGTTCCACCAAGTTTAGACTGTAAGGTTTTAGTTAATGTTCAAAGAGTGGCCAGTCAATCAGTTTAATGCCATAGGTGATACACTGATATACGGTTAAGCGATCATGTCTCGAAAGAGACATGACTTACGATTTTCCTGTAGTATGTTGCCATAACTTTCTGCTGTAGACCGGTTGCCAATCAATTCTATAGAACCCAATCTGCCCTGTTATTTAACCCATAACTGATGATAGAAGTGATAGATTAATAGTTTTCCCAAGGATATTCTGCGTAAATGAATAAAACGAATTCAACTGGAATTCGAACTCGGCTCTCCGATTTCTCATTCTGATATTATATCAACTACCCCACAAAGCACATCTAAACACTGGTATAATACATTAAAATGCCTCTACAGCGGCAAAAAAGAATCCCGTTCGAAGTTTTCTAGTCGATCAGATTTCCAGATTACATCCATTTTATTCAAGGCGGCTCAGACTTTCAGTCAGTCAGTTAAATGCTATACGTAATACACGCTTGGGCGATCATGTCTCGAAAGAGACATGACTGACTGGGCAGAAGATTATCCGGAAGTAGGTTGCTATTACTTTCTGGGGGAAGAGATGGATTATATTATTAAGTAGTAATTAGTGAGGGATCAGTTTATTACTTAATTACAATGCAAAACTGATGTCCCACTTTATGCTCAGCGGAAGCCATAATAATGTTTTAAACTATTATATTCAGTCATTCAGTTAAGTGCTATACGTGATACACGCTTTGGGCAATCATGTCTCGAAAGACTGACTGGGCAGAAGATTATCCCGCAGTAGGTTGCCATTGCTTTCTGCGGTAGACTGGTTGCCAACCAAGACTATAGAACCAAATCTATTCTGTTATTTAAGCCATAACTGGAGGAAAGAGGTGGATTAATACCTTTTCCAAGGGTATTTTCGCGTAAGTGAATGCAAGAAATTCAACTGGAATTGGAACTCGGCTCCCCGATTTATAGTTCCGAGTCGATATCCACTGCGCCACAACGCACATTCGCCCAGACTTTTGTTATGCGAATTGTCACATCTTTTTCCGTAAAATTTATTTTGCTTTCTTGGTATGTAAAAGATTCAATAGAATTTATTGCATTATACATTACGAGTTTTCGTACTGATGCCAAACCCATAATGTAATATTAAATGAAATAGGAATGATATCTATCTGCTATACAAAGTTCAGTCATTCAGTTGTCATGCTTGATAAAGGCTTGGGCAACCATCTCACTTTCGATCTATGACTAACAAGACAGTTTTCTTTCTGCGGTCGACTGATTGCCAACCAAGGATATAGAACCCAGCCTGTCTTGATATTTAACCCATAGTTGGAGGGAGAAGAGATAGAATCATACCTTTTACAAGGGTATTTGCGCGTACGTGAATGCAACTAATTCAACTGGAAAAGTGATCAACGTCAGCCTAGATGTAAGCTATTGGAGCTATACAGTTTGCCTAACAGATTGCTAGACAGAGTGTAGCTGATACAGATATATATATATATATATATATATATATATATATATATACACCAAACGCCCGTATATACGTCAAACCACCAAATATACGTTCTGTTTAATGAAACTGTTGCAATTTCAGAAAACTATGCCAAAAAACTAAAAAAATATTTAAAATGAAGAAAATAATTTTTAAAATAAAATGCTTGTCTGCGTCTTAGTTGTCGAATATGGGCTGAGACAGGGGTGACGGGAAAATAGGGTCGTGTAAGGAGAGGTGTGGTTGAAGAGGCTGAGAGTGGAGGAGGTGGAATGTGATGAAGGAGAAACCGGGGATGAGGGGTGTGGGGAAAGAGTATAGTGACATTCGTCAGTGGTCTGAAAACTTGAACACTCAGCTGTTTTTTCTTTCATTTTATTTTTTATTCTTTTTTTTTTTTTGGAAGGGTGGAATTTTTTTTTTTTTTTTTTCCATTTTCTTTAATGTTTTTTCTCCATCTGTTCAACATTTGATAGCCCTTAGTTTCGAGAGTCCATATCTGTTTCAAGTGTTCACACATCTCAATAGAGCCTTGAAACTGAAAAGAAGCTGAACGTTGCTAGGAAAAGTAGAGAAATCTGAGACTGAATCACCTACTCATGGGGAAGTGATTAATCGATTAAATTTTGCTGCGTTAATGAGTTAGCAACAAACTTCCAGAATGAATATTGTTTTTGCTTTACTGGTGTCGAAACGTATAGCAAGCAAGAATTAGTGTGTACTATACTGTTATGAAAGAAAAGTCCGTAATCCAAAACATATATCTTGAAACTTAATATATTCATTTAATAAGGTGAATTTTTCTAATACAGATGGAATTTTTTTTTCAACGTAGTCTCCCAGCGGTGTCACACACTTTTCCCATCTGTGCACAAGCTTCCGTATTCCCTCAGCGTAAAAATCTTTGGACTGATGTCTCAGCCAATCACTCACAGCACTTTTGACTTCATCGTCACTTTCAAACTTCTTTAAACAATTTAGCCCACTTGTAGACATATTTTTGGCTGAAACATGTGGTACCATACACAGATGACATTCTCCTATGAATTTCAAATGTTTTGCACCCTTCAGCAACCAAAGTCTTCAAAACTGACATCTGTTCAATCCTGGAGCATGCTTCTTGGTCGGCCATCTTTGTTAATCTCCAAAACTCCAAAGTTTGTTTTTTTTTTCAATCTGTAAAAAAAAATTAAATCCCTTTGAAAAAAAAGTAAAGGAAAAAAATTAAAAGAAAAGTAAGCTTCTATCTATATTAAAAGTCCTTATACCGAAGAATCCACCTTATTTATTGAATGACCCTCGTACTCGTCCTATACTTTGGCGATACACATTAATAAGGAAATGCCGCACGCTTCTTCGATGTCTCGACTTCAGAGAATGCTCCTTCAAATACGAAATTCCAGATAATATGGGGCTTCTCAAGTGGAAGCGTCAATGTCTCTTGTCATACTTCTTTTCAGGAAGATCTGCTTAAATAAATAGAGCTCCTTCTTTGTTTTATCGAAATTAATTTAGCTTCCCATTTTGTTAATCATTTCATTCAAGCAAGGTGATAAAGCCGCTAAGACGCAACGGGGGGGGGGGGCTTACTGAGAGCGAAAGAATTAGAGCGGGTAATAAGAGAACGACATTTAATAAGACAGCAGATGACGATTGACATAGTATTTAAATACTTTGAAGATCGTAACTGACAAAAAAATATCAAGGACTTAGAGTTTCGCAAGCGAGATGCGAAAGAAGAAATTAATAGAATAGAACTTACGGTTGCATTTAGCAATTTCAACAGTGAAATTTTAAAACGTAGCTGCATATATAATCAGTCAGTCAGTTAAGTGCCATACGTGAGTCAGCTTGGGCGATCAAGTTTCGAAAGAGACATGACTGACTAGGCAGAAGATTATGCCGCAGTAGACTGCCATTACTTTCTGTGGTAGACTGGTTGCTAACCAAGGCTATAGAACCCAATCTGTCTTGTTATTTGACTCATAGCTAGAAGTAGGGAGAGATGTATTATATCATTAAGTAGTAATTAGTGGGGGATCAGTTTATTACTTCATAACAATGTAAAACTGACCTCCCGCGTAATACCCAGTAAAAGCCTTAATCATGTTTACAACTGTTATATTCAATCATTCAGTTAAGTGCCATGCGTGATACACGCTTTGGGCGATCATGTCTCTTTCGAGACATGACTGACTGGGCAGAAAATTATCCCGCAGTTGGTTGTCATTGCTCTCTGCGGTAGACTGCTTGTCGACCAAGGCTACAGAACCCAATCTGTTCTGTTATTTAACCCATAACTGGAGGGAATAGATTGATTAATACCTTTCCTAAGGGTATTTGCGCGTAAGTGAATGTAAGGAATTCAACTGGAATTCGAACTCGGCTCCCCGATTTGTCGTTCCGAGTCGATATCCACTGCACCACAACACGTATATAATAGTGCACTTAATTCGTGATTCGTTTTATATTGGCTTTCTAGATGCCACAACTAATAACACGTACGCAGATATCATCTAAATTATATCGCCGCCGCACCCTTCGCTGTCTTCTTATTTAATTGCTCGCCAATATTAACGCATATGCATTCATTTGGTTCGCTAATGATTTTGATGTCTGTGTGCGGGTACTGTAACGGATATCAGTGTCGAGTTCAAATTTCATGCTTAGTCTGCTGCATTCACTTTCACACTAAATTAATTCCTTGTAATGATGTGTGAGTCTCAAGTAATCATAGCTACAAACACAAGTATGACATCAAAGAGGGAACATGCTGTTGAACCCCATACGACGAAAACGGCGGGAGAGTCCATGATATATATATATATATATATATATAATTTCAAGTGAAGAGGACTCAAGGGTTTTTTTTTTATTTGGAGTACTCTGGCATTTATTTTATTACAAACAGTGCTCAATATTACAGTATTATAGAGCTTAATATAATATAGTTATATGGTTATATATCAATTTTACATTGCGTCATGGAAATTTCTGTTTCTATGTTTCCATGTCGCAATGTAAAATTGATATATAACCATATAATTATATATATATATATATATATATATATATATATATATATATATATATGGTGTCCATAAAGTCCATGTGCACATTAAAAAATTATAACTTCGTATTTGTGATAGAAATAATCTGTAAAAAATGTTATAAAGTTTAACGTACCTAGTTTTAAGTATAGTTATTGATATTAATGTGATTTCAGGCATTACTGTATATCAGTTGGCAAATGTTTTCCGTGAATTGCTGCAAAATCGTATTACCCTTTGTATTGCTAATGATGGAGGATATGTGGAAACTTAAATAAAATCTCAATAAAACCTTAAGATATATAGATATACTTCTTTCTAATCCTTTTTACAAATTATTTCTATCACATATACAAATAAAGTTATAAATTTTTTAAAGTGCACACGGACTTTACAGACATCCTGTATATTACATATATATTAATAAATATACATATTATTCTACGTCTATAGCACAACTTTGAGTTTCATGCTTTATGCAATCATCAGGTGCACATTTCAAACTGACTGAGACAGTTCGAATTCCAGTTGAATTCACTGCATTCGCTCTTTCGAGACATGATCGCCCAAGCGTGTATCATGTATGGCATTTAACTGACTGACTGAATATAATAGTTGAAAACATGATTAAGTCTTCCGCTGGGCATAAAGTAGGGGATTAATTTTACATTGTAATGAAGTAATAAACTGATCCCCCACTAATTATTACGTTATAATATAATACGTCTCTTCACCCCTCTAGCTATAAGTTAAATAACAGGACAGATTGTGTTCTATAGCCTTGGCTGGCAACCAGTCTACCGCTGAATGCAATGGCAACCTACTGCGGGATAATCTTCTGCCCAGTCAGTCATGTCTCTTTCGAGACATGATCCTCGAAGTGTGTTTCACGTATGGCACTTGACTGATATATAGTGTTAAATTGTGATGATGTTTAGTGCCAAAATTGCTTTTTTTCTAATGGTTTACTGGTAGAAAGGCATTTCTGGCAAGCAGGTTTTTGTAATGTACTCGTCATCGAGATAATGATGGAGCGTTAATAGAATTAATATGGAGAAGTTTATTAATTAACTGACCAGCGTTACGCCCACTTCGAAGTTTCGTGACGGCGTGATTATGATGTTTTCACTCCACAGGGCTTTATACTTCCTCTTCGCTTCCAAAAAAACCTGAAGAGTGAAGACATCACAATAACGCCTTCACGAACCTTAAAGTCGGCATCACTACGCTCAGTTAAGTGACAAACTTCGCCACATTAATTGCACACACACACACACACACACACACACACACACACACATATATATATATATATATATATATATATATATATATATATATATGCACCCAGTTTTTAAAAAATTATGTATTTCATACTATTTTTTATTTATTGCCAAGTGGATAATTCTAAAGGAAAATAGAATGGCTCTTTTCTTAATACTGCACAAGAACATGTGCATCAAATAAACTGTTCTGGTGTCCAGTTTTTGTGCTCTCTTTCCCCAATGCTAGTCTTTTAAGAAGCAGAACAATTTCTCAAGAAACAAAGAAGAGAGTACTGGATTGCTACGTGGTGCCTGTTCTTCAATAAGCCAGTGAATGCTGGACAATATCATCAAAGATGAAGGAAAAACTTGAAGCAACTGAAATGCGGTTCTGCAGAAGGATGCTGCGAATATCGTGGATCGAGCATGTGAGCAATGATGAGGTTTTTCAAATGATGGAAACAAAAAGGAAATTAATACTGAGCATCAAGAAGAGACAACTGAAGTTCCTGTGACATGCAATAAGGAAGGAGGTCTTGGAGAACTTGATACTAACAGGCCAGATAGAGGGAAAAAGAGACAGAGGAAAGCAGCGGATAACATATTTAAAGGACCTAATCAAATGGATGACAGAACGAGGATTGCATGGTGTAACAGGAGAAGGCGTGCTCAGAGCCACCAGGAATAGGGAAACGGGGAATGACATGATCGCCTACGTCCTGAAGGGACGGGGCACATATAAGAATAATAATAACAAAAGAACCATTCTATTTAGAATTATTCACTTGGCAATAAATACTAAATATAGTATGAAATAATTTTTTTAAAACTGAGTGGCCTAATAATTATGGCCGGTATTATATATATATATATATATATATATATATGTGTGTGTGTGTGTGTGTGTGTGTGTGTGTGTGTGTGTGTGTTATTTAGGATACGTGTGCGCGCATATTTTGATAAATGGCCAAAGTATTTCCTGTCAATATGCCTCATGGCACCCGGTTAGAGTGAGTTTTGATGTTGACGACATTAAGTCATTTGAAGCTAGAGTTTACATAACTGATCTGATATACTCATGGGAACTAAAGAAGGAAACCGGGCGTCGTTAAAACACATATGTGTGCTCGTGACCCAGTATCCCTGGATATACACTTCGAGATTGATACGTTATTAATATCTGATTACCAAAGAGGGAATTATTCCTGCTAACCGATTTACAACTGACATGGAGCCCATTGAACCGATTAAATGGTTGTTTCTTTTATGTTGAAATACTTGAAGTTTCGGTTTTGATATATTAAGTATGCATGGGAAGGAACATAAAGTTCTATTGCTTCGTGTTGTCTCTCTCTTCAGTTCTTCAAATCCCAACCCTAAAGTAACGACTAAATGTTCCTGGGTATGACGGTAAACTGCATCCAGCAGTAAGGCCTCTGATTGGTAGGTTGTAAGGAGCATGGAACCACCTCTTAATTGCTGTTGTTCCCTGGTCCACTCTGACCCGGAGTGATAGCACCTGTTAGGGTCCGAGCTATGGGTAAATAGTTAACCCCCAAACTGGGGTCAAAACACTATGAAAGTATAAAAATACACTTTTATAGAAATATATATATACATATATATATATATATATAGAGAGAGACTTTTATAGAAAAATATACATTTTTGAATGAAAAATATTACCAACAATACATTTTTTGAAGAAAAAAATTATTACCATTACACATTTTTGAAGAAAAAAAAATTGTTGCCATAATACATTTTTGAAGGAAAAAATTATTACCAGCAATACATTTTTGAATACGAAACTACAAGACATCTTCAGTTTTCTAAAATAAAATAAAGATTTTTAAAAAAGCATTCATCAAACTCTGACTAAATTAACCTTCTTACTATAAACGAACATTAAAAAAGCTATCTTTAAATTCTACCTTTTCGGCGTTAAATAACCCACAGAGGTTGATATGCCGTTAGCAAAACTCAAACTGAAACTCAAACTAACGACTAATTAAGAACAAATTTCCGTAAAAATCTAGAATCGGGACCACAAAACAGGGGCCATAATTCGCATGCACAAACATGAAAGTAATTTTGTTAATACACTTCTTCATCTTCTATGTGTCTTGTCCTTTCAGGACGTAGGCGATCATGGCTTCCACGTCTCCCTATTCATGGTGGCTCTTAGAACGCTTTCTCCGGTTACACTACGCAACCCCCGTTCTGTCATCCATCTGCTCAGGCCCTTCAAATATGTTATCCGCTGCTTTCCCCTGTCTCTTTTTTCCCTCTATCTGGCCTGTTAGTATCAGGTCCTCCAAGCCCTCTTTCCTGATTGCATATCACAGGAATTTTAGCTGTCTCTTCCTGATGCTCAGTATTAATTTCTTTTTCGTTTTCATCCTTTCCAAAGCCTCATCATTGCACACATGCTCGATTCATGATATCCGCAGCATCCTTCTGTAGAACCACATTTCAATTGCTTCAAGGTTTTTCTTCATCTTTGACGAGATTGTCCAGCATCTACTGCCATATTAAAGAACTGATATTGCTTAGCAATCCAATACACTTTTCTTGGTTTCTAACGAAATTTTCCTGTCACTGAATACTCTACTCAATTTCTGGAACGCGTCCTTCGTCATACCAATTCGCCTTCGGATCTCTGTGTCGCACTTTCCGTCTTCACATTTCCCGGGTATTTAAATTTGTGTACCTGCTTGATTTTAGTATCCTCCATCTGTATTTGGCACTTTAGGTTGTTCTTTTTGCTGATGACCATGCATTTGGTTTTCTTGCAGTTTATTTGTAGTCCTTTCTTGTCACTCTCTTCAGTTACCTTCTGTAGGAGGTCTTGTAGTTTCCTTTTCGTGTCTACTATCAGCACTATATCATCTTCTTCTTCTTCTTCTTCTCTGTGGCCTGTCCTTTCAGGACGTAAACGATCATGGCTTTCCACGTCTGCCTATCCCTGGTGGCTCCTGTTATACCATGCAACTCCCGTTCCATCATCCAACTGATTAGGTCCTTCAAATATGTTATCCGCTGCTTTCCCCTGTCTCTTTTCCCCCTCCATCTGGCCTGTTACTATTAGGTTCTCCAGGCCCTCTTTCCTCATTGCATGTCCCAGGAACTTCAGCTGTCTCTCCCTGAGGCTCAGTATTAATATCCTTTTCGTTTCCATCTTTTCCAGAACGTCATCATTGCTCACATGCTCGATCCATGATAATCGCATCATCCTTCTGTAGAACCACATTTCAGTTGATTCAAATTTTTCCTTCATTAAATTTCTGTACCTGCTTGATTTGGCATTTTTGTCTCTTCTTTTTGCTGATGACCATGCATTTGGTTTTCTTGCAGTTTATTTGTAGTCCTTTCTTGTCACTCTCTTCAGTTACCTTCTGTAGGAGGTCTTGTAGTTTCCTTTCCGTGTCTGCTATCAGCACTGTATCATCTGCGTATCTTATGTTGTTCACTTTGTGGCCTTCGATGACAAATCCTGGCATATTATTTTTAAGTGGCGACAGTGTTACTCGAAGCAAACAGTAGGTTCAGATTTTGTAGGAATGCGTGCTGCTATTTAAAATTAAAAAAAAAAGGTGATACAATTGGAGGTCCAGAGTAAATAGTGAAGTGGTGATTGGATTGTAAAAATAATTTTTATTATGGTAAATTCAAGACAAAAAAATAATACACCGGAATATCACTTAAAAAGAATTCCTTAATAAGAAATTCACTTGAATAGAATGAAAAAGAAAAGAGTTAAGTAAGAACAGTAGGAGGTCAAATTAAAAGAGAGAGAGTAGATTATGTTATAAGATGGCCGTCTGGACATCGTTAGGGGGTAGGGAAGAAGGGGAAGCAGAGAGATGGCGAAATGGATTCAAACTCGATCATTGAAAATGAAAGTGAACTTCCGGTCAATGAATTTCTTTTAAGTGATCATCCGGTGTCAGATTTTTTTTTCTTGAATTTGCCATAATAATAAAGACTTCGTCGCTGACGAAGCAAGGATTCCTCACGGAAATGAACATACGACACGTGATTTTCGAAGTTTTATTTGAGAATATACATATTTGAATCTGTGAATAGATGATACCTTTTACATGGAGATCTCTGTCTGCATCATCTTTAATATTAATAAAATCCTATTTGGGATTTTCCCTAGAAGCCAACTGCAGTTTATATATATATATATATATATATATATATATATATATATATATATATATCCACTTCACTCTCACCAGTATTCTCATCCTTCTTTTACCTATTTCCTAACAGCTCCTACAACTTGTCACTCTTTCTCATAACTTTCCTCCTATGTAATCCCCTGCAAAACAGTGACAGTAAAATACCTTGCTTGGGGCGATATGATTATAACATAACCATATCGCCCCAAGCAAGGCATATATATATATATATATATATATATATATATATATATATATATATTGATGTAACAGTTTACTGTAACAGTTTAAGCAAGGTATATATATATATATATATGTGTGTGTGTGTGTGTGTGTGTGTGTATGTGTGTGTGTGTGTGTGTGTGTGTGTGTATTGATGTAACAGTTTACTATTAGTCAGCATAAATTTAAAAGTAGTAAACTTCCTCGATGTAACACTTGATTTAATTAATAACAACTACCAACCATACATAAAACCCAACGAATACCCACTATACATCCACCCAAAGTCAAATCACCCCCAAGTATAATCAAACATATACCCTCCTCCATAGAATATAGAATTAGTAAAATCTTGTCCAGTGAAGAAATATTTAACAAACACAAAAGTCTCTACAATATGTCCCTAAAAAAAGTAGCTACAAAAACCAAGACATCTAGTCTATAGCAAACTATAACCATAACAGGAAAAATAGAAATAGAAAAATCATTTGGTACACACCTCCTTTCAACCAAATAATAAACACCAAGTTAGGACAGAAGTTCCTCGATTTAATTAAAAAACACTTCCCCACCAATAACCCTCTTAGTAAAATCTTCAACAGAAATACGCTAAAACTAAGCTATAGCTGCACAAACAACCTAGAAAAAATCATAACAAACCATAACAAATATATCCTAAATCAACACGTAGATCAAATTAAAATTAACTACCAAAAAAATAAAGAAGGCAACAATAAAAACCTATATAATTGTATGTGGCTTCCTTGTGCCTCTTCTACAAGTACTTTCATGGCTTCTGCTCCGATGAACTTAGAACACTGGTGCCGCCTAAGCAAGAATTTACACGAGATACTAGATTAGCAACTAGGTCCCACCCTTTTACAGTTAAACAGATAAGATGTAACCGTAAATTCCACTCCAACAGCTTCTTTTCTCGCGCTTCCCGCATGTGGAACTCCCTTCCACAAGTGTGCTTTCCCGACAGCTACAATCTCCAGGTGTTTAAATGTAGGGTCAATAGACACCTCCTATCACTCTAACTCCCAATTATTCTCAGAACACTCTCATCTACCCAACCCTCATTCTCGGTATCCTTACCGCCTATCACCCACCCTCTGACATTTCCTACATTTAGCCATTCTCGGTATCCCTACCCGCCTATCACCCACCCTCTGACATTTCTTATATTTAATCATCCTTCCTCCACTCTATGTAGCCCCCTGCGCAGTAGTGGCAGTGACATACCTTGCTCGGGGTGAAACGCTTAAAAAAAAACTACAGAATAAATGTAAAATAAGCTCAATAATCTATCAATGCAACATTACATTAATTGAAAATCTCACTATAAACAAAGTGTATATCGGATCTACTAAGAACAATTTTAAGCAGCGCTGGTACATGCACTTAACTTCATTCAAAAACAACTTATACCGAAACCAAACATCCCTTTCCGCATACTTTTGAAAACTAAAGGACTCAAAACAGAAACCCAAAGTAAAATGGAAAATCCTAGAAAAACTAGATCTTGCAACTCACTTAACGACATCTTCCCTTTATGTTTAAGTGAAAAGCTACACATTCTAAAGTACCCCAACAGTAGCGAACTATTAAACCGTAGAGACGAACTAGCAGTATTATGCAAACATCTCAAATATTTCTCGTTAAAATTGAAATAAAACAAACAAAAAACACCCCATCCACACAAACCCCCAAAAATGCAACAAATACACATAAACAACCCTCTAAATAAATTGAACAAAAAACGTAAAAATAAAAGAAAATAAATCCCACACCACACCAACAATAATTCCATCTACCTGTAAATTGTAGTAAATAAAAACTATCGGCACTGCATAAAAAAAAACATATATTCCAATACAAAATACCTAAACTAAACGAAAAAGCGACCTGCCCAAAACTCAGCTACCCCATACCCTTCTCTTAACCCAATAGCAGCATCACTAGAACCACGAACGGATGAGTAGACCAGTCTAAATATCCCTATACCACATAAATTTACATCGCTCTCATTAACAGCGACGCCACTTCCACCAAAATCCAGATAAAATAAAAAAGAAATCTATTTTAAACTAAGCCACCTCTCCTAACCCATATATCTAAGACTACAATACGACCGACAGAATCAGAATAAGCGCCCAACCCCACTTTCACTTAAACATCATATCATCACAAATAAACCGTTTTCACTATTTAATTTCCATTCCAACTTTGTCACCTCATGAGAAGCACGTAAAGCAGCTTCGAAACGCGAAAGTTTTTGTGTAGTGATACTATGAATTTATAAACTATTGTAACAACTATTACAATATAACGCTCTATGTTTGTATCGAGCACTCTTTATAAAAGTAAATGTATGAACGGCAGGTAAAAAAACCTACGAGTTCGACAACTTTGTTACAATATATATATATATATGTAATGAATTATTTTGAACATTATTTTTACCGATACTCGTATTTTAGTAGATATTCTGTTTTTAATTAAACAGAATTTTATATTTACCAGCCTGATTATTTACGATAAATTTTTATTACGAAAATGTGTGCTATCTAGTAGGATTCGAACCTGCGACCCCTATTTACATAAGGGAAGCTACCATTCGATCTGGTAACGTCTTAGACCGCTCGACCATAGATAGCCTCCGGATCAGACGAGGTTTTTATCATGCTTATCTGATCAGGAGGCTATCTATGGTCGAGCGGTCTAAGACGTTACCAGATCAGTCAGGTAAATTCCGATAGAGATGAACTCAAAAGAACTCAATATTGGATTTATTTTTTTAATTTAACAGAGTATTATAATCTAGAAAACAATTTAGATATTCTACAATTTTATTGTAGACTATCTAAATTTTTCTAGAGTATATATATATAACCCTATTCATTTATTCGATATATATATAAAACAGGAAATAACATATTACATTGCATTTGACTAGATGGTTTTGTTGTCATTTCGCGCTATCCCGTGGTGTGACGTCATAAAATCGCATCGCAAACTTAAGAACTGCGTTTATTATTTTTGGTAACTATTGCCGTTGCCAAGCGGAGTTTTATGTCAACACAAAATAAAATCGTCGGTGATGGTGGATTTTATAATATTTCAGTTTAAACTACCTCTCTGAAGATGGCTCATGTGAGCCGAAAGCTTAGAAGAAAACCAATAAATAATTATCCAAATGTTGGAGAATTTTTGTCTTTATTTTCAACTGAAATTAAAGCAAAAATACGACGTTTAGAACGGCCCATGATTAAACATAATAGACATTCATTGTCTCTTATATTTAATAGCATATGTCTAGAAAAAAAAAAAATATATATATATATATATATGAGAACCTACCCGTAAGCTATCAGCTCACGTCTGAGACAGGAAGAGATTTTAACGTGTTATATATACGCGGTGTATACACAAGCCAGCAATCAAGAGAACACAATTCATGACTATAAAGTAATGCGTAAATCGCAGAAGCGGCAACGGTATTATTTTTTCCCTCTTGAGAGTTCAATCGCATAATGAGAGCTTAGTCATCCACATAAAAGCCTGTTTCATTGTATCACAGCTCATCAGTGTGCCTAGATATCCGATTACTACCAGACGGGCCCGAATTATGATAGAACATCATAATGAAACTTCGAAGTCAGCATGAATCTGTTCAGTTAGTGACAAACTCTTTGTACTGATCAACACTCTACCTCCATCCCGATATCGAGTATTTTATGACAAAAAACCTGCCTGCCGAAAATCAATTTTATCAGTAAAAAAAATAATAATAATGAAAAACAACAAAATTGGCGTTAAGCATGAGCACAATAAAAAACGATATGTGTGTGTGTGTGTGTGTGTGTGTGTGTGTGTGTGTGTGTGTGTGTGCGTGAAAAGTGTATGTATATAATCCATACATATAAAAAGCAATCTGTGAGTCTATGTGCGACTGTTCCTTATGCGCGCCTACATTTTTTAAGCGACGCCATTCAAACTTTCTAGGGGCACATATCTACAGGAAAGCCAGGTCGACACATACTTTTTGAATTTAAGTTCAACAATTTTTACCTTTCGTATTTTTTGACCAATGGAGCCGATTGGAGAACTATTTATCTTTTATGAGGCATCAAAATAAAGTTTAAAATCACCCCTCTCTTAACACTTTTTCGCACTGCCGGTAGTGTGCAAAATATTAGGACATTTTTTCCTAAAAACCTCACTGAAATTCAAATACAGGATAAAAAGCAAAACCTTTGTAAGAATTATTTAACTAAAAAAGAAGAGGAAAGAAGGCTTCGAAATTTGAATTGGCCCCATAAAGCCTTGATCTCAATCCTATTGAACATCTATGGGATATTTTGGATAAAAAAATTGAAAAAATCTAATGTTACTTTGCAAGACACACTTTGGGAACAAATACAAGCTGCTTGGCAGGAGATACTATTAGATACATTGAAGAAGCTTGCGATATCAATGCCTGACAGAATGAAGGCTGTGATCAAAGTAAAAGGCTTTTATATTAAATATAAAATTTATTTTGTAACAAGTATTTTTTCTTGTTAAAGCATTTGTTGAGTAAATCAAATAAAATTACTTTAATTAAATTGTTTATTTTCTCTCAATATGCCTAATAAAAGATAAAATAGTTCTTGTCCTAATACTTTTGCACAGTACTGTATATACTTCGAAATAAATAAAAAAATGTATTTGAAAAAATATTAAAAACAATAAATGATATATATATGAATTTTAACTCGGGAATTACAGCTCCTTTTTTATGGCGCCGATTCTAAACTTTTTTTTAACTCGGGAATTACAGCTCCTTTTTTATGGCGCCGATTCTAAACTTTTACGTAAATTTCTTTTCTAATCTCGCTTTATATTACGAAGCTTACAACCACAAAATGAAGTTAAGCAACGTCGAACCTGATCAGTACCTAGTTAAGTGACTGCTTGTGATTACCACGTACTGACGTATGGGTGATGTAATTTCACTTGGGATCATTATATTCACTTACGCGAACCTCTCCTTCCTCATCGCCCCAAAAGAAAAAAGAAAATGCTTACAAAATATTTATATTTCGGTATTAAATAACCTATTGAGATTGATATGCAGCTAAACAAATACAAAAAACTAATTACTTTTGTGAGAAACAATTGTTGTGTAATTGTTTTTTGAAGAAAGCGAAAGAGAATAAGTAACAAAAAGTAGGTGTGTCGACTGTTTGGCCAAAATTTCATCACCAAGGACTAGTTTACCTCTCCGTACCCAGATTAAAAATATCTGGGTACGGCGATGCATCTTAATCCTTCTAATACTTTCAGCCGTCTGACAGCGTGCATATTTGGTCTCGTAACACAACTTAAACCAACGCAACATGTCACTGTCTAGATTTACGCCCACAGGCTTCAAAGCCCACCTCTACTCAGTTTAGGTCATCAGCTCTGACCATTAATTTGAAATTCTGTGCCAACCTACGCATTTTGTGACAACGGTATTTCAGGCTTCAGCCAGTTAAGTGCCATACGTGATACACGCTTTGGGCGATCATATCTCGAAAGAGACATGTCTGAATGGGCAGAAGATTATCCCGCAGTAGGTTGTCATTGCTTTCTGCGGTAGACTGGTTGCCTGTTCTATAGAACCCAATCTGTCCTGTTATTTGACTCATAGGTAAAGGGAAAAGAAATCTATTATATTATTATGTAGTAATTAGTGGGGGATCGGTTTCCTATTGTTATGAAGTAATATACTGATCCCTCACTTTATGACCAATATAAGCCTTAATCATTATTCCAACTATTATATTCAGTCAGTCAGTTAAGTGCCATACGTGATACACGCTTAGGCGATCATATCTTGAAAGAGACATGTCTGAATGGGCAGAAGATTATCCCGCAGTAGGTTGTCATTGATTTCTGCGGTAGACTGATTGCCGACCAAAGCTATAGAACCCAATCTGTCCTATTATTTAACCCTCAACTGGAGGGAAGAGACGGATTAATACCTTTCCCAAGGGTATTTGCACGTAAGTGAATACAAGGAATTCAACTGGAATTCGAACTCGGCTCCCCGATTTGTCGTTCAGACTCGATATACAAGAATTACGGTGACAGACATAACGATAGATGTTGCATTTAAATTTTTGAGGATGAAAATTGAATGGGAAACAAGAAGCCGAAAGAGAGTTCCGAAAGCGAGAAGTTCGAGAGAATAAACTCTTAACATAGAACTTACGGTTACCTCTAGCCATTTCAACAATAAAATGATGAGACCGAGCTGCCAATCTAGTATTGCGCTTAAATCTGTAAAGTCTACATACAAAGAAAAAACTCATCGAAACAGTTACCATATTCATAGAAAAGGCACAGGGAAGCAACATTAGGGCGGTGTAAGTGTCACTAAGACTTTGATGCTAGATCAGGGCCCATAACATTGCAGATTATTACTTGGATTTTGTCAAGAATCTCTAGATACATAGCAGTAGCACCAGACCAGCAATATAAGGACGAATGGTAAACTTAGAAAAGTCTAAGATTAATATATCCTGTGAGAATTACCGTTTCCTTTTCGACTATTTCTCTAAAGACAATCGACAGCATGTTTCAAGGTTTGGCCAAGAACAACGTTAAACACGAATATTAATCATAGGGAAAAATGTGTGCCCGTTATGAAAATGAAAGACTACGCTAGCTTAAGACATAAGGATTGGTGACACGTAAGATTTTCTTAACATTCTACCAAAACTAATATTTTGTGTGACCATTACTGGACCAGCTTTTCAACTGACCTCATTACTGAACAGGTGATGATGATATCCGTAAAGAGTAGGGGTGAGTTAACTAGGGGTTCAGAGTTTACGGAATCAGTGATATTGATGTGGGTGTACAATCACTTTGATCCAAGCCAGCCAGAACTACGATCAGTATCATCTGCTTTTGTAATATCCGATGGTGTTGGAGTCAATTGTGATATTGTAGAGAAGAATAGTCACTCTATCTGACACCGTGAACGTTTTAGAGAGCTCACTGAAAAGAAGTTCATAAATGCGTACGTTTGCTGAGCTGGGAAAATGTGTAAAGATTAATGGTCAAAAAGTTCATATTGACCTAATGCTCTGTTTTCCAGATCAGTTGTTCAGCTTAAAAGATGAGAGGATGCGATTCAGTTCTTCAAGTCTGAACTCACTCTATTTTCAACGTCAATTTTCAAAAATTTCCAAATGAGAAAGAAAAAAAAGCTGTGCTGAAACATCATTTGGCGAATGAAATACCTGAATCTCAGCCATCAATAGATACAGTGTTTGTTTTAGATGAAAGTGCTCTCCTCCACCGAATGAAGTGGTTGCCTAGGGTGACATACAACAAGGTGGTTGCACTAACTGAGCTACGTATTGGCAAAGTACGGGTCATAAAGCATAATTTGTGACGGTTACAATGAAGGCCCGTCCATAAAAAACTATGAACATCAGCGAAGAGTAGCTCAGACTTCTGTTAACATACAAATCGAAGATGGATTTCAAGTTACTGTTCCTCAAAAGCTCTTCCTAACAAACGAGTACAAAGATCAGTTTGTCAATTGTAATGTCATTGTTTCTGAAACGCTCAAACTAGCTACCGAAAGATATTTAGTAACTATCCGAATCCTGATGAATAGAGCGAGGAGCAGAATCAGGCCAGAGATAGGGCAAGAACAGTGCGGGTTCGTGAAAGACACTGAAACAAGGAACACCATATTTATGATTAGGATGCACTCCGAAAGGGCAATACAAAAGAAGAAGGACGTGTACCTAAGTTTTATCGATTATGCGAAGGTGTTTCACAAAATACGCTACAAAGAATTGATGGAAATGCTCAGCAGCCTCGACATATTTAAGAAAATACATACGAGTAATCAAGAATCTCTACTTGCAGCAAACCACCTGCATACGGATAGGTAACGATTCCAGCAGATATACAAACATAGAAAGGGGCGTAAGATAAGGATGTGTCTTCTCACCGGATCTATTCAACTTGTACAGCGAGACAATACTAAGGACCCTAGATGTTATGCCAGGATTTGTTATAGAAGGCACAATTTGAACACAGATGATACAATGCTGATAGCAGATACGGAAAGGAAATTACAAAACATCCTAGAGAAGGTAGCTGAAGAGAGTGAGAAGAAAGGACTACAAATAAACTGCAAAATAATCGAATGCATGGTCATCAGCAAAAAGAGCAACCCAAAATGCCAAATACAGATGGGGGATACTAAAATCAAGCAGGTACACAAATTTAAAATACCTGGGAAGTATTCTAACAGAAGACGGAAAGTGCGACATAGAGATCCGAAGGCGAATTGGCATGACGAAGGACGTATTCCAGAAATTGAGTGGAGTATTAAGGGACAGGAAAATGTCACTAGAAACAAAGAAATGAGTACTGGAATGCTATGTGATGTCAGTTCTTTAATATGGCAGTGAATGCTGGACAAAGATGAAGGAAAACCTTGAAGCAATTGAAATGTACTTCTACAGAAGGATGCTGTGGATATCATGGATCGAGCATGTGAGCAATGATGAGGTTTTGGAAAGGATAAAAACGAAAAGGAAATTAATACTGAGCATCAGGAAGAGACAGTTGAAGTTCCAGGGACATGCAATGAGGAAAGTGGGCTTGGAGAATCTGATACTAACAGGTGGATAACAGAAGTAGGGTTGCGTGGTGTTACAGTATAGAGCATTCTAAGAGCCACCAGGGATAGGGAGACGTGGAAAGCCATGATCGCCTACGTCCTGAAAGGACAAGGCGCATAGAAGAAGAAGAAGAAGAAGAAGAAGAAGAAGAAGAAGAATAGCTGATGACACAGACGTCCTTGTTCTATTACTATTCCACTTTTCTATTGACATGGTTGGCATCTATATGCGTTTCAAGGGAAATAAGTGTTGGGAAAAGATAAAGAACCTTCTCTGTAACGATGAAATCACAAAGACAATTTCGTACGTTATACAAAACTTGCCATTCATTCACGCATAGGGTAGACATAACTCAACGTCAGCAACATTTGGATCTGAGAAATGTAAAATAATCAGGCTTATTCATCAATCAAAAGAGATCCAATCTTGATTTTGATCTGATGCAATTGCTTCTCTTTTAGATTTTTTTGTCAATACATATAGGAGATCATGCGATACATTAGACTCCTCCGAGTACATCAAGTATTTTTTAAATCATTTCACCCCAAGCAAAGCGGTACTGCCACTGATGTGCAGGGGTCTACATAAGAGGGATAAAGTTTTAGACAGGAGGAAAGTGAAGATAAAAACTAACCAGCTACAGAGGAGGGTGAAAGAGAAAGGGCAAGAGGAAGATGTGGACACAGGAGTGAAGACAGTTACGAAGCTAGAGAAAAAGGTTGGTTGGTGGTTTTTATGGCATATCAACCTCGGCGGGTCATTTATTGCCAACTAAATCTTTATTTATTTATTGCTAATAATACCTTTTTCTTTCAACAATTTATTGTTGTTTTTATATAAGTTTTGTGTCTAGTAACACTTTTTTCTTTTCGAGTATCAAGATTCATTGGGATTTGTTTTTAAGGGCAGGGTCCCCAAGACCAACCCTGTTATTTAGCCCATAACTGGAAGGAAGGGACTTGGGACTCCCAAGAGTCAGTCAGTTAAGTGCCATACGTGATACACGCTTTGGGCGATAATGTCTCGAAAGAGTCATGACTGACTGGGCAGAAGATTATCCCACAGTAGGTTGCCATTGCTTTCTGCGGTAGACTGGTTGCCGACCAAGGCTATACTATAGAACCCAATCTGTCCTGCTATTTAACCCATAACTGGAAGGAAGAGACGTATTAATACCTTTCCCAAGGGTATTTGCGCGTAAGTGAATACAATGGATTCAACTGGAATTCGAACACGGCTCTCTGGTTTCTCGTTCCGAGCAGATATCCACTGTACCACAACGCACATACCAGTGCTTAAGTGAATGCAGAGTATTCAACTGGAATTCGAACTCGGCTCACCGATTTCTCTTTCCAAGCCGATATCCACTGCACCACAACGCACAGAGCACAGCCGTCCATAAACGCTTACAGCACCTGGTATTTCCAAGCTGTCACCCCTCTAAGTACTGACCAGGCTCAACGTTGCTTAACTTCGGTGATCGAGCGAGAACCGGTGTATTCAACGTGATATGGCCGTAAGCCGAGAGAAAAAGGAAAAGATCTAACTGTAAAAGGGTGGGACCTTGTTGCCAGTCTGGTTGCTCGAGTAAATTCTTGTGGAGGGGGAGCCGAGATGGAGTATGACGCAACATCGACAAAGAAGTTACAGACTGAAAGACTGCTTCCAACTGAACGGTCAGCTTTGTTTCACAGTCTCCATGTCTACCTCCAACCTATGATTTGGAAGACTTTAAGTCATTGACAATTTGATCCTTGCAGTTGGTATTAAGAACTGAGAACCGGTACTTTAGTTCCTGTTCTTTCCGATCTAAATACTGCTCCCGAGGAACTACTGAGGTTGGTACAGTGTACGGGCAAGATTTCGTCCAAGAGTACTTTTTGCGCAAACATTTGCTCTTGCCGGAAACATGGTCTCACGTGCTTAACAGCACGCAGTGATTGTAACATTAGTCTGGTTCTACAAGAAGAGGACGAAGGGGAAGATGACGCTAATTTATTTGAACATTTGAGTTATATTAGGCCATTTACATTGTTTTGTGTGCTATGTTTAGTGGCGGAGATGAGAGTATTTCTATACTTATTTGTAGTAACTTATAACCTTTTTTGACAGAGTGCTATTTTATGGGCCTTGTATTTTTTGATAGGGTTTGAATCTCAAATTCTATAATTTTCTGTTTCTGTATCAAGAATTACAATTTTGGCGATATTGAATTCGTTGCATTCACTTACGCACACATACATTTGGCAAAGGTATTAATCCGTCTCTCCCCTCCACCTATGGGTTGAAAACCAAGACAAATTGCGTTCTATAGCTTTGGGTGGCAACCAATCGACCGCAGAAAGTATTAGCAACCTACTGTGGGAAAATTTTCAGTCCAGTCAGGCATGTTTCTTTCGAGACATGATCGCCCAAGCATGTATCACGTATGGTACTTAACTGAATGATTGACTAAATTTTAGTCCATGTTGTTTCAACAGCGTTCTTCAGGTGACGTTCTGAAAAAGAATTTAATTTCACTAAAAAATGTAAAAAAGAGGCATCAAATTGTTTGTTTGGCACATAAAGAAAAAATCCTAACCTAAGATATAATCTACATTTTTTCTTTTTTTTTTTTTTATAATCATATCGCCCCAAACACGGCATTTTGCTGACACTATTTTGCAGAGGGTTACATAGAAGGAAAGTTATGAAGGGAATTCGAAATATGCTGATGGAGTAGAATTTGCGTTTACATTTTATTGATTTCACAGTAAAAGGGCGGGACCTAGTTGCTAATCTTGTGGCTCGAGCAAATTCATATATAGGGAGCACCAGTGAGCTAAGTTCATCTGAGCAGAAGCCGTGAAAATATTTGTAGAAGAGACAGAGCAAGCGACATTGCGCCGGTGAGAAAGTGAATGTATCTGAGCTGCAAAGTCGGGATCGATCACATTCCAGATTTTCCGTTAATTTTGTCAAGGACCTCTAGGTGGATAGCAGGAGCACTCGACCAAATATGGCAGCAGTATTCAATGCACGGGCGGATGGTAGATTTGTATATGTGTAGGATTGTGTCAGGCGGGAAAAACTTCCTGGTCCTGCACAAAGAAGCGACATTCTTAGCAGCGGATTTAGCTATGGACTCTATATAGTCATTCCACTTGAAGTCTGTTGTGTGAGTTAACCCGAGGAGGCGCAGTGTTTTGCTTTTTATCTGATAATATATAAAATATTGTTCACTTTACACTAAAGCCCTTGGGAAAGGTAAGAATACAACATTCTTCAATTATAGTTAGAATAGCTGGGCTGAGTTTTCTTGTCTTTCGTGAGAGCCAGTCTTAAAAAGTGAAATTCTAGATTCAAACACTTGTACATAATAGGACAAATTGGGCTCTTTAGCTTTGATAAGGCTACCAGTCTCCGAGAAAGACAACTCCTGAATTCAAACCAGTCTGACGAGGGATGGGATCTATCAGGTTATGTTATCCTAGACTCAACTGTAGCGGCTCTGGTATATATGGTACATTCACTACCTTGAGGAGTTTGGGGACTCATGATAGCGTATGTAAATGGACAGTCTGAGATAGATAGATAGATAGATAGATAGATAGATAGATAGATAGATAGATAGATAGATAGATATTCTCTCTCGAGTCTCATCATAACATAATCAATCATGGCTCTCCACAACTTTTTATAATTTGTGTTTCATATACTTTGTAACGTTTGTCTTTTTATCTCGTCTGCCTTTTCTGTTCCTTTTGCCTCTGATATGTCATGTAAATGTCAAATTTTCCAAACATTTCTTCCTCATAATGCGTCTAAGAAAGTTGAGTGGTCGTTTCCTGATTCTGAGTATGACTGTTTCTTAACAGAAATAACAAAGCATAAATAGTTGTGGAGAGCCATGATCGATTACGTTTTGAAAGGTCTCGTGACATAAAATATGTATCCAGCTCCCTCGTTCTGATCATATCTATCTAAAACAGATCGATATCAACAGATTGATAACAATAGAGAAATAGAGATTAACAGAATTAGATAGATAGATAGATAGATAGATAGATAGATAGATAGATAGATAGATAGATAGATAGATAGATATGAACAGACTGAGATAGATAGATAGATAGATAGATAGATAGATAGACAGATAGATAGATAGATAGATAGATTATTGTAATATTTTATTATAAGTGATTATAAAAAAAAAATTTTACATCACGACACAAAAGCTTTTATGTTTCAGTACTATCAATTGTACTTCGTCAGGCTATGGTTGGGAAATGGTGATAGAAATGATACTTATGGAAATATAAAAACAATTCGTTACCCTTTTACTTCATTTGTTCTTACTCGAACGAAGATAGATAGATAGATAGATAGATAGATAGATAGATAGATAGATAGATATGAACAAACTGAGATAGATAGATAGATAGATAGATAGATAGATAGATAGATAGATAGATAGATAGATAGATAGATAGATAGATATGACCAAACCGAGATTGATAAATAAATATGAGCAGAACAAAATAGACAGAAAGACAGATACATGGACATGAATAGAGTTGGATAGATAGATAGATTTGAACAGACTGAAATAGATAGATAGATAGATAGATAGATAGATAGATAGATAGATAGATAGATAGATATGAACAAACTGAGATAGATAGATAGATAGATAGATAGATAGATAGATATGAACAAACTGAGATAGATAGATAGATAGATAGATAGATAGATAGATAGATATGAACAAACTGAGATAGACAGATAGATAGATAGATAGATAGATAGATAGATAGATAGATAGATAGATAGATAGATAGATAGATATGAACAAACTGAGATAGATAGATAGATAGATAGATAGATAGATAGATAGATAGATAGATAGATAGATAGAGAGATAGATGACATGAACAGGCCAAGATAGATAGATAGATAGATAGATAGATAGATAGATAGATAGATAGATAGATGACATGAACAGGCCAAGATAGATAGATAGATAGATAGATAGATAGATAGATAGATAGATAGATAGATAGATGACATGAACAGGCCAAGATAGATAGATAGATAGATAGATAGATAGATAGATAGATAGATAGATGACATGAACAGGCCAAGAAGATAGATAGATAGATAGATAGATAGATAGATAGATAGATAGATATGAAGAGACTGGCTATAGATAGATAGATAGATAGATAGATAGATAGATAGATAGATAGATAGATAGATAGATGACATGAACAGGCCAAGATAGATAGATAGATAGATAGATAGATAGATAGATAGATAGATAGATAGATAGATAGATGACATGAACAGGCCAAGATAGATAGATAGATAGATAGATAGATAGATAGATAGATAGATAGATGACATGAACAGGCCAAGATAGATAGATAGATAGATAGATAGATAGATAGATAGATAGATAGATGACATGAACAGGCCAAGATAGATAGATAGATAGATAGATAGATAGATAGATAGATAGATGACATGAACAGGCCAAGATAGATAGATAGATAGATAGATAGATAGATAGATAGATAGATAGATAGATAGATGACATGAACAGGCCAAGATAGATAGATAGATAGATAGATAGATAGATAGATAGATAGATAGATGACATGAAGCAGGCCAAGATAGATAGATAGATAGATAGATGACATGAACAGGCCAAGATAGATAGATAGATAGATAGATAGATAGATAGATAGATAGATAGATATGAAGAGACTGGCATAGATAGATAGATAGATAGATAGATAGATAGATAGATAGATAGATGACATGAACAGGCCAAGATAGATAGATAGATAGATGAAAGACTTGAAAATTCGAAGGTGCTTCTCAGTTGCTGAAATGAATATCGCTGTTTTCTAAATTACATTGGGATTGGTTATGCCCCAGATTTTCCTGAAATTGATTTTTTTCTACTTCCAACAAATTCATCGGAGTTTTTAACAGAATCTTTTGTTATTCTATCGTGATTACTTTATTCCTCTAGTATTTTCATGAAATGAAATTCTCCTTGACAGAATTTTCGAGGTGATATCAATAAACATTATCGATTCATCCTTGAAAAATAAACTGATCGAAAGTTTAAAGCCCCAACAATTTTACATGAAATAGGTATTTATAATGATTACTGATGTGTCTCTGAACTTAATTTAGCTCAAAATCATTTATCAAATTTTGTCAACCCATGAATCCGGATGTTATTTTTATTTTGATTGGTTAATGACAAGCGATAAGACTATGTTTGTCGACCAATGAAATTGGAGTATAAAGTCAATTCAACCGGATACTATAGATTTTCTTCTTCCACACTCTCTCTCTCACTGTCTCTGTCTCTGTCTCTGTCTCTCTCTCTCTCTCTCTCTCTCTCTCTCTCTCTCTCTCTCTCTCTGTGCATTTTTTGTATAAATAAAAGGATTATTTTGATATAGATAAAAGAAGTCTTGCTCAAAAGAACTATTTCTGAACAATTTTATTTTATTTTTTATTAATCATTTCACCCCAAGCAAGGCATTTCACTGCCACTATAGCGCAAGGGGTTACATAGGGGAAGGTGGTGAGAGAGTGATTAGATATAGGAAATGTCACGAGGAGGGTGATAGACGAGTAAGGAGGTACATAGGAAGAGTGTTTGAGAGAATGGGTGCGTGTTAGTGTGTTAGGAGGTGTCTATTGACCTTACATTTAAACCGCTGGAGATTGTAGCTGTCGGAGAAGCAAGTATGCGAAAGGGAATTCCACAGACGGGAAGTGCGAGAAAAGAAGCTGTTGGAGTAGAAATTGCGGTTACATTTTATCGGTTTCACTGTAAAAGGATGGGACCTAGTTGCTAATCTAATATCTCGTGCAAATTCGTGCCTAGGGGGCACCAGTGATCTGAGTTCATCGGAGCAGAAGCCGTGAAAGTATTTATAGAAGAGGCACAGGGAAGCCACGTCACACCGGTGAGAGAGTGACTGCAGCCGATCAGCCAAGTCGGTATCATTACAGATTCTCCGTTGTATTTTGTCAAGAACCCCGAGGAGAATAGCAGGAGCACCCACCCAATTTAAAGGATGTGCGTTGTGGTTCAGTGAATATCGGCTCAGTACAAGAACTCAGAGAGCCGGTTTCGAATTCCAGTTGTATACGTTGCATTCACTTGCGCGCAAATAACCTTGGGCCAGGTATTAATCCATCACTTCATCCTCCAACTATGGGTTAAATAGCAGGACATATTATGTTCTATGGCCTTGGTTGGCAACAGTCTGCTGCAGAAAGTAATGGCAACCTACTGCGGAAAAATCTTCTGACTAGTCAGTTATGTCTCTTTCGAGACATGATCGCCCAAGCGTTTGTCACGTATGGCACATAACTGATTGACTGAATATAATTTAAAAAATGGAAATATTTTTTTTTATAAGCCTGATTGTGTTCAAGCAATATAGGCGCCTCGGTGTGGGTTAATGGGTTAGCGAACATAATTATGAGGTGTGAATTAGATCCTCACTTGGTGCTACATACTTATTTAGATCAAACTCTGCTAACATTGATACAGACTAACAGGAATTTTGTTCAGAGTTCATTCCAGATTTTGATATATATTAAATTTATATTAGAATTCAAGGTCGAATGAGGGAAAATTTGATAAGAACGATTCTTCTGGGCACACCTAAGACAAGTTATGACCGGTTTTGAACCTGTCCACCGCGGTGGATAGGTAATGTTTGACCAGTACCTGGGTGTACGCGCTCAGGTTCCCCACGTTAAAAAAGACCTTGTGTCACATCTCTCAAGTGGGGGAGAAGGGTAAATAATGGAGTTGCCCTATCCTTCGGGCTGGGCACACCTAAGACAAGTAAAGACCAGTTATGACCGGTTTTGAACCTGTCCACCGCGGTGGATAGGTAATGCTTGACCAATACCTGGGTGTACGCGCTCAGGTTCCCCACGTTAAAAAAGACCTTGTGTCACATCTCTCTCAAGTGGGGTAAAGAAGGGTAAATATAGGAGTTGTCTTAGCATAACAGCCTTGGCTTTTATCCTGCCTCCCGGCGGTCTCATTACACACGCCTCTGGCATGTCGAGGCCATCTCACCAGCTCCTGGTCCTGATCCTGCTTCGGCAGTCGAATCAGCCACTCGGAGTCGCAGCCACGACGACCCTACTTCGACTCTGCCCTGTTTAGGAATTCCGTTACCCTTCGTTACGGTCTCGCATGGCTGTTTCACACTAATCTAAAATTCAAATTTGCAGAGTCGACTTCCCCCGGGACTCGACCCCGCAACACCTGTATTTGTGTATACAAATTTGTTTTTATTGTGTATTTCAAACAGTGTTTTTCTTGCGATTATTTTATTTATTCCTTGCCATTGTTTCTTGTACATTTTTATTGTTTGTGGAATGTTTGTAGACCTTCAAGCTTCATACAAAAAATTCCTTCTGATCCTTTAAATTATTTTTGCCGTTCCACAACAATCCTATTCCTCTCTTTATGTTGAGAATTTATAAAAATTTGAAACCTTTCATTAAGGAGTTAAATGTTATATTAGAAGCATGTTCAAAAGCCGTATAAATACAATATTTATCCTTTCGCTATTCAGAAACCCTGTCATCTAACTTTAAAAAGCATTCATTTCATCATACAAATTTGAAAAAGCTTAATCAACGACAACAAAAGAATTTGTGTGTCCAGTTGTAGAATTTTTAGCCAAAAATATTTTAACTGTTCAGTCCCCAAAAGTTATTGATGGTATCCCTCTCTTTATGTTGAGAATTTATAAAAATTTGAAACCTTTCAATATGGAGTTAAATGTTATATTAGAGGCCTGTCCAAAACCGTATAAATACAATTGAAAAAATTATCTTATAATTTAATTCTAAGGCTTTTGAGAACAAGGAGGATATATTGAGTTAGCACTTTTCAGTAATGCCAGTAATGCCACCACTCCCCGCACAATGGCTGGAATTAAATACAGCTCAGATAAAGCAATACGGTGCTTTTTGAGACCTATGCAACATCACGGTTAGTATATAATAAATTAAAACAGGATTTTCAATTATCATCATTAGCAACATTAAGAAGGGTGACATGAAAACTTTCAAAGCTTAATGAAAAATCCTTTTTTGCAATCTGTATTTAATACTCTTAATCCCAGTCAAAAATGGTGCATAATTTTCCATGAAGAAGTATGTATTAAGAAAATGTTACTACAAGGTAACCAAAAAAGTTCTGTGCGTTTTTTGATTAGTCATTTAATGAAGTTGAACTATATACGAAATGCTTGTAGCAATTGTTTTCAAATTCGGACAGCCGGAAGTAGTAACATCAGACGTTATAAAAAACACGTGCACCGTGCCCGGCTATCAGTTATAAGCCGAACTGCTGTGAGAAAGCGGGAAGTATCTAGAGATCTTGTTCGGGGCTGTTTGCTTTACGACCTCAAAGTGGGCTTATCAGCAGCTGCATCAAGTCGCCGCATATGTCAAGCGTTTGGGGATAGTGCTGTGGATGTACGTACTGCAAGGCATTGGTTTCGAAAATTCAAGTCAGGAGATTTGTCTCCCCATGATGAGCCTCGCAGTGGACGACCACAGGTCTTGAATGTCGGAGTCCTGAAGTCGGCCATTGAAGATCACAGTAGTCTAACGTGTGGTGAACTTGCAAGACAGTTCAACGTTTCCGTTGAAACAGACTTCACCTGCACCGCCTAGGTAAGACGTACAAACTGAGCAAGTGGATTCCGCAAACGTTGTTGGAGATCCACAAGGAACAACGAGTGACAACCTGCGTATCGCTGCTTTCTCGCCACCGTACCGCATCCTTATTCAATCGAGTGCTTACCAGTGATAAAAAGTAGGTTCTGTACGAAACTCCCAAGCGTTCCAGACATTGGTTGTCTCCTCAGGATGCTGTCCCTTACATGCAAGATTATGCTTTGTGTCTGGTGAACAGGTTGTCAAGTGGTTCATTATGAACTGCTACCAACGGGCCAAACAGTCACTGGAGACCGACACTCGCAGCAATTGAAACGTGTGCAACAGGCATTGTGCCAGAAGGAGCCAGCACTGGTGAATCGCAAAGGTGTGCTTTTCCTCCATGACAACGCCAGGCCGCATTTCGCGCCAGTGGTCAGGGATACCATACAGCAGACTTTGTACCATCCACCTTATTCACCTGACCTTGCGCCATCCGATAACCACCTCTCCAGCTCACTGGATAATCCTCTTCGTGGGAAATCCTTCAACAATGAATCAGATTTGCGCAAAGTCCTCACGGACTTCTTTAGGTCAAAACCCCGCGAGTTCTACCGCGAGGGTATTGAACAGCTGGAGACATGTTGGCAGAAGGTGCTGGATGCCGATGGCGATTACTTCGAAGACTAAATATAAGTTACACATACTGTGAAGCGTTTTTTTTTTCCATCCTTCTCACAGCTGTTCGGCTTATAACTGATGACCGGGCACGGCGGGCATGGTGCACGTGTTTTTTATAACGTCTGATGTTCCTACTTTCGGCTCTCTGAATTTGAAAACAATTGCTACACGCATTTCGTATATATTTCAACTTCATTCCATGACTAATCAAAAAACGGGCAGAACTTTTTTTATTACCTTGTATTTCTATAAAAGTCTATTTTAATACTTTCAAATTGTTTTGACCCCAGTTTGGGGGGTTAACTATTTGCCCATAGCTAGGACCCTAACATGTGCTACCACTCTGGGTCAGGGTAGACCTGGGAACAACAGCAATTAAGAGGTGGTACTATGCTCCTCACAACCTCCCAATCAGAGGCCTTGCTGGCGGATGCAGTTTACCGTCATACCCAGAACCGATGACAATGTAAAACAGGTTGCAAAATGGACACATCTTAAGCAGCTGTATTATTTTGAGTTTGAATGGTTGGTAAAACCTTTACATTTAAATGAAATTTTCATTGCTGTTCTTCTGGTTTTTTTTTAATTAAATATTATTATATATTAAAATTTAATTAAAAAAAAAATATCTACTTAAATATGAGTATCGATCAAAAATAATGTTTAAACAAATCATTTCAAATTGTAGGTTGTTTATAACAAAGTTTCATTAATCTTCGTTAAATTCTGTAACATGTTTATATATATATATATATATATATATATATATATATATATATATATAATGTGTGTGTGTGTGTGTGTGTGTGTGTGTGTGTGTGTGTGTGGACACTGAGGTGAGTACAGAACTCTGATGGTGTGTCTATGATGGCTCATATAAACAAACCATCACACCATCATACCCAGGATGCTATAGAAATGCTGCAGGATCACGTGAACTCAACAACGAAGTTGTTAGGTCAATCCCTTGGTCGGGTAGCATGTACTTGCACTCAGTGGAAACAGACAAGAAATAATTGAACAATACTAAATGAAAACAAGAACGTAGCGACGTTCGTAGACATGAGCAGTGGAACTAGAAGAGCCAATCGCTGTAGATTAAATAAAGTGTTTAATTCAGAAATCCCAGTAGGTTACCCAGATCGATATACACCTCTGGGGAAGGCCTTAACGTCGTGATAACAACAACAAAAATGAGGACAACACTCTCAATGTAAATAGTGTAAATAAAATAATTCTTATAAAAATTCATTATTCTTTTAAAACATTTTTTTCTTAATGCAATCGTTTCCATATTTTATGTTATTCCTAATAATAATTAAAGCCTTTTTTTTCTCATTAAATAATGTCCTATTTTGATTGAAGTTTTTATTTTATGATTCAGAGTAGATTTTCTGTAACTGGGAGTTCTATTTTCCCCCGCCCACAAAGAAAGAAATGAATTAATTAATTTATCATTTAAATTCTCCAAGAACTTGTTCTTATAATTAATATAAACTTTAAGCGCTACAAAAATGAAATAAGGTAGGAGGGTAAAAATGGGCAAAGTATTTTCGCAAGAGCAAAACAAATTCATGGATTTGGATGCAAAAAAATTCCCAGAATGACGTCAAAATTCGTGAAAATGTTTCGTCCTTTAATAGTTAGTTATATTTAATTTAATTTGTAACGTATAAATCTGAGAACCGAGTTCGAATTCCAGTTGAATTTCTTGCATTCACTTACGCGCAAATACCCTTGGGAAATGTATAAATCCGTCTCTTCCCTACAATTATGGGTTAAATAACGGAACAGATTGGGTTCTATAGCCTTGGCCGGCAACCAGTCTACCGCAGAAAGCAATGGCAACCTACTGCGGGATAATCTTCTGCCCAGTCAGTCGCCCAAGCGTGTATCATGTATGGCACTTAACTGACTGACTGAATATAATAGTGAAAATCATGATCGAGGTTTCTATTGGGCATAAAGTGGGGGATTGTTATGAAGTAATAAACTGATCCCCCATTTATTACTACTTATTAATAAAATACATCTCTTCCCCGTCGAGCTATGAGTCAAATAACAGGACAGATTGGGTTCTATAGCCTTGGATGGCAACCAGTCTACCGCAGAAAGCAATGGCAACCTACTGCGGGATAATCTTCTGCCCAGTCAGTCGCCCAAGCGTGTATCATGTATGGCACTTAACTGACTGACTGAATATGATAGTGAAAATCATGATCGAGGTTTCTATTGGGCATAAAGTGGGGGATTGTTATGAAGTAATAAACTGATCCCCCATTTATTACTACTTATTAATAAAATACATCTCTTCCCCGTCGAGCTATGAGTCAAATAACAGGACAGATTGGGTTCTATAGCCTTGGATGGCAACCAGTCTACCGCAGAAAGCAATGGCAACCTACTGCGGGATAATCTTCTGCCCAGTCAGTCGCCCAAGCGTGTATCATGTATGGCACTTAACTGACTGACTGAATATGATAGTGAAAATCATGATCGAGGTTTCTATTGGGCATAAAGTGGGGGATTGTTATGAAGTAATAAACTGATCCCCCATTTATTACTACTTATTAATAAAATACATCTCTTCCCCGTCGAGCTATGAGTCAAATAACAGGACAGATTGGGTTCTATAGCCTTGGATGGCAACCAGTCTACCGCAGAAAGCAATGGCAACCTACTGCGGGATAATCTTCTGCCCAGTCAGTCGCCCAAGCGTGTATCATGTATGGCACTTAACTGACTGACTGAATATGATAGTGAAAATCATGATCGAGGTTTCTATTGGGCATAAAGTGGGGGATTGTTATGAAGTAATAAACTGATCCCCCATTTATTACTACTTATTAATAAAATACATCTCTTCCCCGTCGAGCTATGAGTCAAATAACAGGACAGATTGGGTTCTATAGCCTTGGATGGCAACCAGTCTACCGCAGAAAGCAATGGCAACCTACTGCGGGATAATCTTCTGCCCAGTCAGTCGCCCAAGCGTGTATCATGTATGGCACTTAACTGACTGACTGAATATGATAGTGAAAATCATGATCGAGGTTTCTATTGGGCATAAAGTGGGGGATTGTTATGAAGTAATAAACTGATCCCCCATTTATTACTACTTATTAATAAAATACATCTCTTCCCCGTCGAGCTATGAGTCAAATAACAGGACAGATTGGGTTCTATAGCCTTGGCCGGCAACCAGTCTACCTCAGAAAGTAATGGCAACCTATAATCTTCTGGCCAGTCAGTCATGCCTCTTTCGAGACATGATCGCCCAGGCGTGTATCACATATGGCACTTAACTGACTGACTGAATATAATAGTTGAAAACATGATTACGGCTTTTACTGGCCATAAAGTGAGGGATCCGATTTATATTGTTATGAAGTAATAAGCTGATCCCTTACTAATTACTACTTAAAAATATAATACATCTCTTCCCCACTCTAGCTATGAGTCAAATAACAGGACAGATTGGGTTCTATAGCCTTGGTCGGCAACCAGTCTACCGCAGAAAGCAATGGCAACCTACTGCGGGATAATCTTCTGCCCAGGCAGTCATGTCTTCTTCGAGACATGATCGCCCACGCGTGTATCACGTATGGCACTTAACTGACCGACTGATACTAATGTAGCTAGAACAAAATAAATGTTAGCATCACACAGCACTGCCCAGGGCCCCTAACCAAATTGCCCGGGTCGGAAGTGGCTAGTACGCACCAGCCCTGTATATATCGCGTATTTACGTATCTTTTATTATTTGTCTCTGTTTCTCTTACACTATCTACATTGTTCGGATTGTTGACCTCGTCTTTGTTGCCATATTCACGACGTTTCGGCGGTTTTACAATCCGACTTTCTTCAGGTGATTGAAATTTTGAACGGAACCCTTTATTTCGTTCACCTGGGAAGATTGTTCCAGTTCTACAAGCCATGCCGCTTCCAGATGTCTCAGTATCAGTTATCTCTCTATCTCAAAGACACATGACCCATCGGATAAAAGCATTGGTTGAATCCAGTTACTTGACCCAAAGAGTTGCGAGTTAAATACCTAGCTACAGCAGAGGGGAACAAAAAACTCGATAGGGAGTTTACCGATACAGAGATGTATGGAAGAGACATGGCTTGTGGGGCTAGAACAATCTACTCCGGTGAACGAAATAAATGGTTCAGTTCAAAATTCTAATTCTCTGAAGAAGGCTGGAGTATACAACGGCCGTAACGTCGTGAATATGGCAACAAAGATGGGGACAACAGTCCGAACAATGTAAATAGTGGAGATAAGAATTTTTTTCGAATAGGTTTGATTAAAGACCAACACCGTCTACTTGTGCCCAAAATTACCCCACTCCAGTGCTGACATTCTTCAAATAGTCCCCTTCTTAACTGAATCGACAAACAAATCAAATGGTTTATAGCTTCATAAAACATAAAACATTTATTTCAAAGTTACTTTTTCTTAATTTCCTTCCTTCTCAATGCACTTAAAAAGCCAAGGCTTCTCTATTAACCACCATGATTGAACATTATGTAGTGAATATTTTAGATCAAAATTCAGCGAATAACTATAGCAAACTGAGGATTTATTAAACTAGGTGCCTCTAATCGCTGAAAAAACATCATGGAATGAAAAATAGGCCCCAAACTTAATAAAAACGAACTTTTTCCATTAAAATGTTTTGTTATTTTTAAGAGGAAAGATCAAAGTATTTTTAGTTACTTTTAAAAAAATTTTAATTCTTTCTGACAAGTTCGAAATTTTAGTAAAAATCTTGTTTTGATTTTCATTAGCGGGTAACCAAATGGATAATGTACGTAACTCTTTTTTTTTTCTTTCAGTGAGAAACACATTAATTTGGAAATTCTTGCAAAAATCAAATAATTGTTGAATTTTTATGAAACTTTCAAGACTTATTCACAAATGAATGAAATTATTTCTGAAATTATTATTTTTAAAAATCTTTGAAAAATATATCGGTATATATATGTGTTTACATCGGTTACCCTCACACCACGTAAATTCATGAAATTCAAGAAATTATATTTTATAGGGGAAATTGGTTTTATTAGTTAAATGCAGGACTCATTCTGGAATGTAAATCATTTAATAGTTTTTCAAACATTTTGCCCTTTTTTAAAAAATATGCTCCCAATAGTAAAATAAAAAATGCAATAAAACTATGACATTACTTAATTAGATAAGCTTTTATTTGCTTTAATAAATAATATATATTTAGAACATTGTTGTCTAAAGAAAAAACTTCAATTGATAATGAAATTTAAAAAAGAATTTTTTTTCATTTTTTTTTAATCATAATAATTTTTAAAGTTTCAAAAATAGTTTTAAATACTTTGTTAAGTTATTAAGTTATTAAGCGAAGACTATATTTACTTATCGAAAATTGAAAAGTTTAATATAAATTGTCGTGCCATCGTATTTTTAAAATATATTTTTGTGTGTGCGTGTGCGTGTGCGTGTGCGTGTGTGTGTGTGTGTGTGTGTGTGTGTGTGTGTGTGTGTGTGTGTGTATTTGAAGTTTGATTTTTTTTGTATGGTAATTTCTGTATGTACATTAAAAGATCACATGTTTCACAGTTTATTCCCCTTACAGTAAAAAATTTGGACTATTACGTCAATTCTTGTCACCATACACTTAGTTTATCTCACATCTGACTGTCATCACATCATACGAGAAAGGTTAGAAAGATCAACACTCCATGATTAAGAAGAAATAATTTTATTATGAATCCCATGCTATCAATAATTAATACTTGCGTAAACCAGGTTAATTTAACTTTAAACTTGCTAATTATCCAAAAATAACATATCACAAATGTATATTTTATTTTTGCAAGATTCTAAAAAGCGAAAATTAACTTTTGTTTACAAATGCGTCGATCGCTCAAAAATTGCCGAAAAATCTCAATTTTTTTTTTACTCTCAAAATTTTAGATTCCAATCAATATAATTTCTTTTGAAAATACACCAGAATATTGGAAATAGTAAATTTTAAACTTTCAATTGAAACTAAAATAAAAATTTCAAGAAAACGTTTTTATTTTTAAAAATTCAATTTAAAAGTTGAGTAGAGGTACCTACATAACTCCAGCTTCATAGAGACTTGCTTACTTAGTTATACACTGTCTGACACATGCCATGTTGGACATTCGACGAAGACAGAAGCCACGACACTTCCGAAAATCAACGAAACAGCAGGGTAGCAAGAATTCAAGGGAACTAATAAGCATTCGTTCTTTAAAAGTTTTCTCCCTTGTTCATTTTCCTTTTTTCATCTTTTGTGACCGACAGGATAGGTTTTTTTGTTTTTTTTTTCCTTTATTGTCCAAAGTTTAAGAACTTGCTCAAGGCAGACGCTCACTAAAAAGATTGTTTAAAATCCACTCAATCATTAGATTACGGAGGATATTTTCCTAAAGTTTAAGTTTACTGTATAAACGTTATATATATATATAATGTGTGTGTGTGTGTGTGCGTGTGTGTGTGTGTGTGTGTGCGCGCACGCGCTTGTGTGTGTGTGTGCGCATCGCTCATTCAGTAATGAATTAGATCACTCTGACTATTGGGCGTGTATAATGATAATATACACGCTAAAAAGTCTGCCTTCGTCTAATGAGCGCCCATAGCCCAGAGGTAGAATCGCCAAATGACGCCAGTTCGGTCGGGCTTCAATCCTGGGTTAAAAGCAATCGGAATCTACCCGTACTTATGAGCTGTGATACAGCGAAACAGATCTGTCTGCAGATGACTATATATATATATATATATATATATATATATATATATATATATATATATAAACATAAAACTATAGAGCGTTTTTAACAATTATATAAAAACGTCCTAACGTTATATTCCACAAGAAATTTTTAAACATATATTCACAGTAGAATAAAATTAGACAAATAATCAAGTTGTCAACGTGTCAGCGCCTTAAAATAAAGGCCTACACCCGTCTTAAAAATGTATTTAATTTATGTGATATTTTAAACAAGAATTACATTGTGATGACGGATAGCTAAAAATGGCACTAAAAAGCGAATTTTACCGATTTCAAAACAAAAACTCTTTCCAGTCAATTCAAATTAGTTTTGAAATACTCAAAATATTTTTCATATGAATGTACGCTGTGGTTCAGTGGATTTCAGCTCGGAACAAGAAATCAGAGAGCCGAGTTCGAATTTCACTTGAATCCGTTACATTCGTTTCCGCACAAATACCTTTGGAGAAGTTGTTAACCCGTCTCATCTCTCTTCGGCTATGGGTTAAATAGTAGAACAGATTCTATAGCCGTGGTTGGCAACCAGTCTACCACAGAAAGCAATGGCAACCTACTGCAAGAAAAAACTTCTGTCCATCCAGCCATGTCTTTTTCTGTATCACGTATGGAACTTGACTAATTGACTGATTTTGCATTTATTAACTTAAAATAAAAACTTCATGAAAGCAAATAATATGAAATGATTTTTTTAACATCATTTTTTATTGATACTTGTATTTAAGTAGGTATTCTACTTATAATCAAACAGTATTTTTTTTAATCATTTCACCCCAAGCAAGGCATTCCACTGCCACTACTGCGCAAGGGGTTACATAGGGGAAGGTAAAGAGAAAGAGTGGTTAGATATAGGAAACGTCATAAGGAGGGTGATAGACTGGTAAGGGTATCAAGGCTGAAGGTTGGGTAGATGGCAAGAGTGTTTGAGAGAATAGATGCGAGTTAGTGTGTTAGGAGGTGTCTATTGACCTTACATTTTAAACTCCTGGAGATTGTAGCTGTCGGGGAAGCAATCATGTGGAAGGGAATTCCACAGTCGGGAAGTGCGAGAAAAGAAGCTGTTGGAGTAGAAATTGCGGTTACATTTTATCGGTTTCACTGTAAAAGGGTGGGACCTACTTGCTAATCTAGTATCTCATGCAAATTCGTACCTAGAGGGCACCAGTGATCTAAGTTCATCGGAGCAAAAGCCGTGAAAGTATTTATAGAAGAGACACAGGGAAGCCACATCACGCCGGTGCGAGAGAGACTGCAGCCGGTCTGCCAAGTCGGTGTCGATCACATTACAGATTCTCCGTTGTATTTTGTCAAGAACCCCGAAATAGCAGGGCACCCGACCAGATGTAGCAGCAGTATTCAATACACGAGCGGATGGTAGGTTTATATATGTGCAGAATAGATTCAAACGGAAAAAAACTTCCGGGCTCTGCACAGGGAACTGACTTTCATAGCAGCGGATTTAGCAATGGATTCGATATAGTCATTCCACTTGAGGTCCGCTGAATATATATTTATTTCTACCGGCCTGAATATTTACGATAAATTTTTGTTACGAAAATGTGTGTCATTCGGCTGGATTCGAACCACATAGGGGAAACCACCAAGTGATTTGGTAGTTCTTAGACCTCTCGGCCACGAATGACCAACAGTCTAAACGAAGTCAAATCACGCCTACATAACACAATTTTCGATTCATCGTAATAAACATTGCTCCGAAATGTATCGTAATGTCAACAAATGTAAACATGTTACGGAAATTAATGAAAATGAACGAAACTGGTTATAAACAACCCACAATTTGAAATGATTTGTTTAAACATTATTTTTTATCTAAGACCCTCTATATCACTTGGTGGCTTCCCCTATGTGGATAGAGGTCGCAGGTTCGAATCCAGCCGAATGACACACATTTTCATAACAAAAATTTATCGTAAATAATCAGGCCGGTAGAGATGAATATATAATAATTATACTGTTTGATTATAAACAGAATGTCTACTTAAATACGAGTATCGATTAAAAATAATGTTCAAGTAAATCATTTCAAATTGTCGGTTGTTTATAACCAATTTCGTTAATCCTCGTTAATATATATAAAAATGCATACACAAAGGGGGAAAATAGAAAATAATAATCGATAAGAAATATATGAATAAGTAAAAAAAATTAAAAAAGTAAAAGTGAAAAAGTGAATCTATGTTAATCCGGGTTTAAGAATTCAAGCTGATATTTGCTTCTATGTTTGCATATGGTCAACAATTCACTTCTTTTGTTTCATTTTATTTTATTTAGGTTCTTTAAGATGACACATTTTTCTAAAAAACATTGTAGGATTAATATAATTTTATAATAATTCCAACTGTTATTTATTTCCCTATTGTGATTCTGCTACGTTTATATATATATATATATATATATATATATAATGATAATAATAACTTAGACTCTGTAAGAATGCACTCCGTAAATTTATGCCAATATAAACTCTCGAAAAAACCATTAACAAACAGAACCTAAATCCGTTACAATCCGGCGTACTAAGTCGTCGGATAAATGGGGAGAAAAAAAGAAACCAGCGGAACAAGAACAAACATTCAAGATTCCGCAGTAAAGAAAAAAACCTCAAACAGAACCAAACACAAGAAAAAGTGCTCGATACGAAAGTACTAAAATACAATAGCAGAGCAAAAACACACCTTCAGCCTTTTCCCTGACGATCCGTCGTGTGAAACCGCGGTAGGTTTTGGCTCACTTTAGATTTTTCGTGTTTATATATATATATATTATGGACTCTCCCGTCGATTTCGACGTATGAGTGTCTAACTCAGACTGCCACACAAAGAATTGTTTAGAGTGGTGAAGGCTTGTGTAGCACCATCCAAACTTTTTGGGACTGCTGATAACAAACAATCGGTGCAGAAGTCCGCCACAGATCGCATGAACAGCAGTTATTTAACCCATAAGTGGAGGAAAGGGACGGATTAATACCTTTCCCAAGGGTACCAGTGCGTAAGTGAATGCAGAGTGCTCGACTGGAATTGGAATTTGGATTTCCCTTTCCAAGCCGACATCCACCGCACACAACGCACATCCGTCCATAAACTCTTATAGCACCTGGTATTCCCCAGCGGTCACCCATCTAAGAACTGACCAGGCTCAACTTCGGTGATCGAGCGGGAACCGGTGTATTCAACGTAATATATATATATATATATATATATATATATATATATATATTCCCATTTTATTTTTCTATATTTAAATCAGTTGTTTTTTGTATATTTAAATTTTCTTTTCTATATCTAAAACTTTGTTTTTGCAATGTTAATCACTTGTGACTGTATATTGTGGTTTTACTACATTGGCACCTTCATCATTAACTGGATAATCGTATTTAATTTTCTGTATAATATTTTCTCCTGTAAATAATGGCGGTGCAGCCTCTGTCCTCTCCTGGGCCGTCTTTTCATTTCATTTTTGTGTGTTTTGCCTTAAATGGTTCATCAATCCGAATTTAGTGTAGATGACAGGATCTTAGAGTGGAGCAGGTTGGAAGGTTTGAGGATCTTAGAGTGGAGCAGGTTGGAAGGTTTGAGGATCTTAGAGTGGAGCAGGTTGGAAGGTTTGAGGATCTTAGAGTGGAGCAGGTTGGAAGGTTTGATCAAATCTTGGTGTTAAATCTTTTAGCACACAAAGATGGACCAAACGATATTTCTTCAAAGTTCTTTAACACTTAATGAGTGGGGCCCGTGCTGTAAAAAAATGACAGTAAATACATATATCGATATGCCGTCTAAAATGACGGTAATATATATATTGATGCACCTACTATTGAGTATCTTACATCAAGACATAAGAAAAAGAAACGAAATAATCCCCAAAAAACAGGATATATATATATGTGTGTGTGTGTGTGTGTGTGTGTGTGTGTGTGTGCGCGCGTGTCTGTGTGTGTGTATGTGCGTGTGTGTGTTTATATGTGTGTATATGTACATGTGTGTGTGCGTATATATATGTGTGTGTGCGTATATATATGTTTGTGTGTGTGTGTGTATATATATATATATATATATATATATATATATATATATATAAGACATAATCTACTTGCTCTACTTTGGTATTGAGCGCTTTAGTCTTAGGGTTTTCGTCTTGGGTTTTTTTTTTCTTTCTTACGAGTGCTTGACTTTTTGTTCATGTACTTCGTTTGTTTCTTTTTTTGCTTCCCCTTATTTTCCCTCCGAGTTTGTTCTCCGTGAGTTATACAAGACGATTTAGATTATAGCTTAATTAATACTAGTTTTGCTATTGGTATTGTTGTTGCTATAGTTAATATTATATATATATATATATATATATATTGTGTATTTGAGCAACAATCTCTTTTTATACAGGTTTCATTAAAAATGGCAGACACGGTATTATCACTTAGATTTTTACGTAATTTTTCATGTGCTCGTTTTTTTTTGTTTTGTTTTTTTTTTTCGGAACTCAAATTTTATAAGAATTATCCAAAACTTTTGTACTTTCGAGCGCTTTCGGTTATACTTTTAGCCATTATCAAGAAAGCGCTGTGCCCGGCGGCCTACATTCGCACTCCCTCACTTTCTCTCTCGTGCTGTTTTCTTTATCTCTCCCTCTTCGTCTTCACCTATTCGCTGTACACAAAAAGAAAGAGAGGAACAAGATACCACTACTATTTTGTTGATACATTTGTAGGGATTGAATAAAAATACGAAATAGAATAAAAAACACTAGACGAAATAAAAATACAAAATAAAATAAAAATACACAATAAAATAAAAGTACAAAATAAACATAAAAATCTCCCAGGAGTCCTCTGACAGGAAAGACAATTTACGCATGTGCAAAAAGTGAGGCTTCCTGGCACCAAAAATAAACTCTATCTCTTTTTCTGTTGGACTTTGACTGGTAAAGACGTGCCGACTGTTTGGGAAGGAATTTTCCCAACAAGAGGTCGGTGGAATAAAAAAATAAAATCAGTGTGCAAACTGTCCCTCTAGTGTCTCTGTATATTTCCTTTTCTCTTTGCCTATTTATTTCAGCGACGAAAGCTATTCAACAAGTCTTGGATGTTTAGGTGAAAGAACTAACCCAGCAGTAATAGCCATAACATCCGTACACTTGTGATGATACCGACCGAGCAAAAGCGATGGACCGGATGCTTGCTTTCTCCCGTCAAAAAGGCAAATGACCAACAGTCGTCCGTGCGCATCCGAGTTCGCGCAGATGTTCCAGCTGAAAAATAAAAATGAATTAAATATTAAATTTCCATTTCGCAAGCCTACGCGAATTTTATTTATCAGCCAATGGGAAGCCCAGAATCAAATACAAGTGTGAAATTCCAAACGAGCTGCTTTGATCCAAAAAGCAGATATAAAAAGCGGATACAGACAGACTCCAGACAGGCAGACCCCGAGGAGAAGAGTGTAATCAATATCCCCTTGACCTAAGTGAAATGGTTACTACGCTTGCCTCTTTCCTTCTCCCCTGTCTCAAAACTACTTACTGACCGAAGGAGCGACTACTTCAAAGACATTTCTCACTTACACGCTCCCCACATTCATAAGCATTGATTCTCTTTCAGCTTATTATTTGCCATGAACATTTTAACTTATATTCAAGTGTTACTGTAATTGTAAAAACATAAATTTATATGTGTATATATAGAAATGTTATTTTTCTACTCAAATTGCCTTTCTTGATTTTATAACCATTTTATGACTTATAGTGGGCTATCTACCATAAGGCCAAACTCCGTTAACCTGCAACAGTATGCAATTACCCTTCACTAGAACGGAATCCCACTACAACTAGAAAAAGAATAAACAACCGACTATACACTCAGTAAAAACATGAACGTAACCTTTTACTGTACAGATCAAATTTCGTTAAAACAAATGAACTCTTACTTCTTCAAATTCCTTACCACAATTTAGAACATTTTCACGGTTAATAATTTCATAAATACATCTGTTCGATAAATAAATTTTCATTTATTTATACAAAAACAACAGTTTTATTCTTTCAACCTGGTCTGGGGTAAACTGTGGGGAGTTCGATTATGTTTGGTACAAGGCCAATTTAATAACCATGCTCGGGTTCCCTACTTCAGTTTCACTGTGAAAAATAGATTTGAACGATTTATTCTCTAACCTTCTTTGGGTATATTCTATATTTGGAAGATACTTTCATCCATTTTGAGAAAAGGATATTTATTTCTGAGACAAACACAAAATGTGGCATACGGCCAAAAAGCTGGGGCACTCTTGTTCTTTCCTTTAAACTTGCTAGCCACGATCACTGGCCCATACATTTTTCCTTTCACCAAAATGCCACATTTACTCTTGTCTTTTATATCTCAGATATAGTTTCTCTATCAACTCTAAAAATATCCACTGTTCATAATTTTCGCGGCGATGTGTTGAAAAATGATAAAAAAAATGTCTCTCTCAATGTTCATAGAGTTTTTGTTTTTTTTATTAAAAAACGAAAAAAGAAATTACTATTGGTAACATGCCTCCTCCCTTCCCTACACACACAATCTAATAATGGCTTACAATGGCTTACAGTCAGTCAGTCAGTTAGTTAAGTGCCATACGTGAAACACGCTTGGGCAATCATGTCTTGAAGGCGACATGACTGACTGGGCAGAAGATTATCCAGCAGTAGGTTGCTTTCTGTGGTAGATTGGTTGCCAGCCAAGGCTATAGAACCCAATCTGTCCTGTTATTTAACCCATAACTGGAAGGAAGAGACGGATTAAAATGATTAATTATACCTTTCCCAAGGGTATTTGCGCGTAAGTGAATGCAATGAATTCAACTGGAATTTGAACTCGGCTCCCTGATACTGAACTCAATTTTTGTTTCACGTGATCACTACGTTTCAAACAAGACTTGATCGGAAATACGTGACAAGTCACACTAAGTAAGTTAAAAAGTCAACTAAAAAAACTATTTTTGTGCGTACGTGGATGTGGGCCTATTTTACGTGTGGACAAAATTTCATTTACACCGGTATCAGACAAAATTCTGCAAATATGGTGGTAAGTTAATCGTTTTGGATCGGACACTTTTTTTCACGAATTACTAAAATCTTAAATAATGGGATTATTGTGGATCTGTTTGCTTATCTAAATCGATAACATAGTTTTTTTTTTCTTAGTTAATATTTTTGGGAATGACGATTGATAATTTTTTTTTAAAAAGAATTTTTCCTTCGTATTTTTTTTTCTGTTGGCATTTTTCTTAAGTTTTACGTTTCGTGTACAAATTATTGCTGGTATTTTGATCGTAAATATTTAAATTAATTACATTCGATAATGTTTAGCATAACGACACCTTTTACAAGATAATTTTCTGGTCATACTTTCATCCAAATTTTAACAACTTTTGACAGCGGTAACTCAATAGAAATTGAAATGTAAATTTATTTTTCATATTGTCTATTAATAATTGTTATCATGATGTTTATGACATGTTTAAATTATCTTATTAAATTTTTATAGTACTTTACATTTCAATATGAACTACATAACTGTTTTGCACTATTATTATTTTATTTGATTATCCAATAACCTGAACAAAATATGCAACAGAGAAAAGACGACGTACCTCTACTTTTTCACGATAATTCGCGATACCTAAGTTTTAAAATGAATTTTAATAAATAAAAAAAGCCTTCTGGAAGCTTTGATTTTGACTTTAATTGAAAGCTAAATGATTAAATTTACTATTTTCCATTAAGCAAAAAAAATGCTCTGAGTGATGTATTTCAAATAGAAATTATATTGATGAAATCACAATTTTTTTAGAGTTTTAATCGTTTTTCGCGTCCGTTTTTCACAGCTTGACAAGTTTAAACTAAAGTTAATTCTCGGATTTAAAAATCTTTCAAAAATAAAAGATACATCTGTGAAACATTATTTTTGGAAAATTAGCAAAATTAAAGTTAAAATAAATTAATCTGATTTACACGAGTATTATGTTTATAGCATGAAATTTTGAATAAAAGTATTTCTTAATCATGCAGGGGTAAAGTGATTGATGACAGCCAGATGTGGTGATAAGCTAAGTATGGTTGACCAGAATTTACGTAATTGTCCAATTTTTTTTTCTTTTTTCCTGTAAGGGGAAGAAATCGTGAAACATATGACGTTTTAATCCAACACAGAAAATGCCATACGAAAAAAAAAACTTTAAAATACACATACAAAAATAAAATTATTTTAAAAGTCTATTGGTTTGATGATTTTTATTAAACTTTACAATTTTCAGTTAGTAAATATAGTCTTCACTTGATAACTTAATAACGTAACCACAACAAGGTTTTGTAAAATTCTGAAACAAAACTTTGAAATTTTATAAATCAGTATAATTAAAAAAGAAGAACATAAAACAATTCTTGCAAAAATTCATTATGCATTGAAATTTTATTTTTCTTTTGACCTTAATATATAGTTTAAAAGCAATTAAAAGCCTATCTAATTAAATAATGTCATAGTTCTATTGATTTTTTTTTTTTTTACTATTCGAAGCATATTTAAAAAAAAAAAATATTTACATTCCTAAGGAGTCCTGTGTTTAACTAACAAAACAAATTTTTGTTAAAAAATTTAATTTCTTAAAATTTCATAGGGTTGGTGGGGAGAACAGATGTAAAAATAAAAAATATTTTTACAAAGATTTTCTAAAAATAATGATTTCAAAAATAATTTCATTCATTTGTATATAATATGTGAAAGTTTAATTAAAATCTAACAGTTATTTGATTTTTGCAAGAATTTTCAAGTTAATGTGCTTTTTACCAGAAAAAAAAAATGAGTTACATAAAATATTATCCATAGTAAACTTTGGTTACCCACTGATGAAAAAGAAAACAAGATATTTTTACCAAAATTTTAAATGTGTTAGAAGGGATCAAGATGTTTTTAAAAATTAATTAAAATACTTCGATTTTTCCTCTTAATAATAACAAACATTTTGATGGAAAAAACTTTGTTTTTATTAAGTTTGGGGCCTTTAAGTGATAACAACTAAAAGAAATCCTGTAAACGTTTCATATGACACCATGTGTGTATGTGTTTTTGTAGAACCATTTTTTTTTTTTTTTCATTTTTACACACACATTCTACCAATTACTACTAACTTCATTTGACTCTCCCTTTCCATTCAGGAATTCTCATTCACACTCCTTTTCAACGTAATTTGAAACATTTTCCTTTTCTACCTACTTATCGACTGATACTTAAAAAGGAAAGAAACATTGTGCTACAACCCTGTTTACTACCAGACTCAAAATAGACACTTCTATATTCAAACAACATCCACTCAAATTCAAAAGACACGTTTCTATCAAACAGAAGATACAAAGAATTGTACAACTTTTTTTAAAATTTTATCATTTCACCCCAAGCAAGGCAAAACCACCACTAGTTTACAGGGTGTTCTTCTTCTTCTATGTGCCATGTCTCTTCAGGACATAGGCAATCATGGCCTTCTACATCTCCCTATCCCTGGTAGCTCTTAGCATGCTTTCTCCTGTTACCCCACCCAAAACCCATTCTGCCATCCACCTGCTCAGGCCCTTCAAATATGTTATCCGCTGCTTGTTATGGTGAGAAACAAACAAGGTACAGGTGATGTCGAAGAAAGGATAAGAGATGGACAGGAATCAAGGAGATGAAAGATGGCAATTGACGTTACATTTAAACTTTTGAAGGTTGTAGTTATCAGGGAAGCAAGTAAACAGAAGGGAAATCCACAAACAGAAAATGCAAGAAAAGAAACTTAAAGTAGAAGGGTTGGATCTTAATGCCAATCTAGTAGCACACATAAATAGATGGTCAGAAAATCAGGGAAACAAATGCTTGTCAGAGTAAAGTGCATGTGGTTTTAAAATTCTGATTTTCTTCCATAAACTAACGATGAACTCTGTCATCATCGTTCATGTACTAACTGCACCATTTGATTCTCGGGGTGAAGACTTGAGCAGACCCAGTTGCAAGTTTTGGAAGAACCAAATACAGGGAAATGGTGTGAGTAGCAGGCTACAAAGTCTTCAAATGACATTCCCCAAGTTTTGAATTTAGAGTTGCCTTTCTTCTACACTGGTTTCAAACTCCGTTGATCCTACAATTTAATCCATAACTAGTGGGAGATGAAAAGATGGATTCAGATATTTCCCAAGGGTATTTGTACATAAGTAAATGTCCTTACATTTACTCAATCAGGATTCAACCTCAGCTCTCTCAGATTTCTCCTTCCAATCTGCTATCCACTATACCATCTGCACATCCATAAACTCATATGCTAATGGTTTCTCGTTTGCAGAAAATAGCCCTCCAAATCAAAGCCGTCTTAGAAAATCTAACAAAACTCAGGCCAGAGGGAGACGACTTCCGATGGTATGTAAAGGTAAGTGTCAGTTACTATTCTATTTCTTTTCCAGTTGAACATTTGTTGTAAAAAGATTCGAACTTGCTAAAACTCTTAGCCTATTATGACTAGCATTAAAATATTTCCAACACGTTAACTGCATTAATGCATTAACCTTGGACCAGCCATAAAAAAAAATGATAACAGACTAACAGAAATTATAACTAAACATCTGTATATTCAGACGTGATAAATATTTATTTTTATATTTTTACAGAACATTAGATGATATTCTCATAATTCTAACCCCTTTACTGCTACTACTACTACCGCCATGTAGTAGAGTCTTCAAGCCTGAAGACACATATAACAGTCCTTTTGGTAAACATTAAAGAGTCGATGTGTCAACATGGTGTGACGATAAGCAAGGATAAGGTTGAGTATGAATTTTCCAGTATCCTCTCAACATATCCAGCTTTAGTGTGCCATTATCATAAAAATTTAGTTTTGTGCTAATAGTATGCAAATAATATATCTAGAGGTTTAACCACAAAAAAAAATCATAACTATACCATTACAGAGGCTATGCTTGATTCACTTCTGGATAAAATAAAAATAGAGCTAAAAAATGACCTTATATTATTTACATGCGGACTATTGTTTTAATCCTTGATGTTATTATTCTAACATTTCTACTGTTTTGGCCCTCAAACCATCATCAGGTGTTTGTAAATCCATGTTTCGTTCAGGGAATTTCAAACAGAACTCTTTTTTAAAGTAGTAGAATGTTCTCATTCTGTTGTTACAAATTTGGTGATATAGTAATTGTGAGTTCAATTCTTGTGCCAGGCAGTGTGTACAGAATTACACAGTAGAAACAAGGCAAGCAGTAACTAAAAAGTAAGATATTCCTAGACATGACGAGAGGAAATGAAATCAGCAGAGTTGTTTACTCAGGCACTCATCTCTACCAATATAATATTTACAATAATAATAAGTATTTTTAAATTGAAAATATCACTCGACTGGCGGTCAAGAGCAGGTGGAAAATTTACTCACCCCAAAATCATTTTACTTGACAGACTCCATTTTCTCAATAGGTGCCTTTCATAAACATAGCGTGAATCGCTGACAGAAAACTTTTGTTTTCTGTCAATATGCCTCATAAAAGATAAAATAGTTCTTGTCCTAATACTTTTGCACAGTACTGTATATATATAAGTGGTTGACATGACTAACCAAGTGATCAGATTGGGCCTCTGACTGCCCGTCTAACCCAAGAAAGAGCTGTAGCGGAGTGTTGCAGCCAATGACCCTTCAATTCCGAGGGTCATCAACTGCTCAGTCACCAGAAGTCATGAGTTGCCACTCACGGCAAACAAGTGGCTTCATTTGGGGGAGTTTTATCTCTCTGCAAAGGTGCAACAAGAGTATTCTACTGCACCAAATTTAGAATAATAAAATATTAATGTATTCATTTATTATTGATAAAATTAATACTTTTTATATAGCCTATATCATTTGGATTTATTCACAAAAAATTAGGTTGGATTTAGCTGGTTTGCATAATAAAACCTAATGCATCCAAAATAACTCATCAGAATAGAAGAGGACTAACATGTAAACTAGATCTTGAATTTAGAGTGTTTGATGTAGGTAAGTATTGTGTTCTCCTGACTAATTGGCTGTTTAGAGCTGGTTGTCTTTCAAGATAAATGGCATCATTGATAATTTTGCATGACAGTTGTGCTAATTTATATGAGAATGTCCATGTTTAGTCATCAACAAATTACAGCTGATCCATGGTGATCTCAAAGGCTGTCTCTGGAGAAGAAAATTTTTAAAAGTTTCCACTTCGGCTATAATGCGTGACTCTTCAGAAATGAATTGAGTTCTCTCAGTGACTGGCATCTCTATACACTGCTTACATACAAGACGTTAAAATTTCTCTTCTCTGACCCCATGCGCCGATGGCTTAGGGAGTAGAGACTCCGACTGACACCAAATTGGTCGAGTTTCGATCCCGGCCAGAAGCAAGTGGATATGTCTAGCCACACTGATGAGCTGTGATACAGCGAAACGGGCTTGTATGTGGATGACTAATATATATATATATATATATATATATGTCATGCACTCCATCATATAAACTATCAATTAAACAAATATATATTCAAACATATAAGTAAAAAAAACACAAGTATTAGAAAATGGTGAGAAGAGTCAGTGAATTAAAATTTAAACATCACCATTAGACTCTGTTGTTTCACTTAATTTTAATTTGTAACATTAATTCCAATTAAATTAGATTAAATTAAATTAAATTAAATTAGATTTAATTAAATTAATTTGTAACATTAATTCCAATTAAATTAGATTTCAGCATTAAATAACCCATAGACGGTAATATGCCACTAAACAAAATCAAGTTCAATGTATTTCTGCAATATTTTAAACTTAAAGTAAATGTGTTTCAAATCAGACTAATTATATTTTAAATCACCTAATATTCTTCAAATAAAGTTTCAGAATTTTGTTTTTCTTTTGTTTTTTGGGAAGACTTTTTAATAAAAAGAATTACATTTCGATGAAAGACAACTATAAAGGGAGTGGGTGTTAATTTAGAAAAACTCCTTCCAGTTAATTTAATTTAGTTTTAAAAATACAGCAAAGTATTTTGATTATTGGAAATATTAAATTTAATATATTAGTATGAAATTAAAGCTAAAAGCTTCAAGAAAATTTTTTCATTCTTTAAAAATTCATTTAAACTTTAGGTACTGCATTTTTTTATGGAAGTCCTTAATTTTATAGCAAAATGGCCAACAGTACATTTTATCTGTAGTTGAAGGCATACAATTACATTAAAAAAATTTAATTGCAGTCATTCATTTGCCTTCCAAATAATTTTGAATTTTTTTTATGAGTAAAACGTATTGATTTTTGTAAGTACAGGTGAACATACACAATATTATCAGAAAATAAAGGCAATAACTATAGCAAATTTAAAGCCAAAATTTCTAAAATTCAGAAAAACATTAAATTAGGGAGAATATTTTAAAAAATTTTTAAGATAGTACATCAAAATTATATGAAAAAGGTACTGTTGTCATTTTTTTTCTTTCAATTATGTTTTACAGATAAAATCTACATAGAATTAAATCTGTCAACACTGCTACTGTCAGGTTAAAAAATATATTTCTGTAACTTTTTAAACTTGAAGTAAATATGTGTTTCAAATTAGACTATACTTTAAATCGGTTAATATTAATCGAATAAAGTTTTGGAATGTTTTATTTTTGAAAAATTTTTTAATAAAGAAAATTACATTGAGATGAAAGATGCCTATAAAGTGGGGGTGGGGGTTAATCAGCTATTTTAGAAAAAAAACTCCAGTCAAATTAGTTTCTGAAATACAGCAAAGTATTTTGATTATTAGAAATATTAAATTAATATATTAGTTTAAAATTAAAACTAAAAGCTTCAAGAAAAATTTTTCATTTATAAAAATTCATTTTAAATTTTAGGTATTGCATTAAGCCTTTAATTTTATAGCAAAAGGACCAACAATACATTTTATAGAAAAATGAACAGCAATACATTTTATGTGTAGTTGAAGGCATACAATTGTTTTAAAAAAATATTTGGTTGAAGCCATAAAAATACGTTCAAAATATTTAGATTCCAGCATTAAATAACCCATAGAGGTTGATATGCCACTAAACAAAATCAACCAACCAAACAACCAACATGAAAAACTCTTTTATTACATTAATCCATATAATATTCTAAAATTTCTTAAAGAAATCAAACTGTATTCCAAAATATTACTTCAACAAAACAATGTAAAACATATATTATCACTGTCTTTAGTAATTATGTCCACACAAACGTGTATATACACAAAATCTGAGTATCATATACCATGTATTCAATTGTGAAAATAGAATAACATTTTTATGACTTCAAAGCTTCCAAGAAAATTAAATTTAGGCATTAAATGACCCATAAGAAGTTGATATGCTGTTAAACGAATCAATAAATACTATTTTGACTTGTAACATTAATTGTAGCAGCTTTTATTGCTTTGAAAAGGCCTTTATTCAAATATTGTTTTTCATTCTCATATACATCTATTTTACTGATGGATTAAAATTTTTTAATTATCAAATTACCTTGGTTAGGTTTGTAGGATTTAGTTGGACAAACAGCCTAGTACTCAATTATATAGCAAGTTAAGTTTGCTATGACCACCTGTTAGTGAGTGGTTTATATAAGAAGCTGGGATGTTCCATTCTGCCGCTTAGGCATGTCTATTCTCTAGGTTCTGATTGGCTGTTGACTTTGATTTGGATGCTGTGATCAATAAATATCCATCACTCAGCTATTCATACTCAAGTATGCGGTCTGTTTTCAGTTACAATCTGATTTTTATATATTTTTCTATATATATTGTATAAAGAGATTTTTATTCTCATGGGGATTCTTTTGTAAGTTCCCTGAGCAGATGTGGAGGATTGAGTGATGGTGGATGGGGTCTTTATGGTGAATGAGAAATTGTAAAGAATATTTGGGTCATGATTCTGATTAGCTAGGTATAGGATAGTTATTGTTGACAACCTCAGTCCCTTCCCACCAAACACTGGCCTTGTGCCATAATTGTATTTTTCGATACAATAAATATTGTTACAGCCCAATTTCCACATGACTGCCAACTGGATTTTAGTTGGGCAACTTTGTGAAGGTGAGTATCATATAAGGTTCATTATTATTATAATTACCTTTGTGCTCAGATAATTTTTTTTTTTTTCATTTTCAGGTGAAATGTGCAAACTGTGGTGAAGTCACTGACAGATTTGTTTATTTGTGTTTAGAGGTGAGAAATATTTGTTTTTTCTTTAAGTCACTTTGTTAATTCTAACTTTATGCACTTTTGAACACTCTCACTGTTATAAATATTCTTTATGCTTAGCCTCCCTTCCTCCTCTATAGTGCCAGTCTCCCCTGTGGAGTACCATGCTTGAACTTATTGCTGTGGTTTTGGTAGCAAGTTGAGTTTTATGGGGTGTTGCTTTTCTCTTAGACTAATTGCCAATCAATAGCTGCTGATTTAACCCATAGCTGGGGGAGAAGAGATGAGTTCATACCTTTTGCAAGAATATAGGTGGATATCACAAGCAATACACCGACTCCACTATCTGTGCCAATAACAACTACATTATATTGATAGCATAGTTTAACCTGGCATAATAGTGGGGGTTCCCAATGAGGGTTAAACCAGCAGTGAACTATAAGGTTAGCTAACTAATCATTACTCTATGATAGTCATCCAGTTCTTTTGCTGGTGGTGAGGAGTACCAAAATCCAAAACGTCACTTTTACCATCGTACTTAAAAAAAAAAAATTCCTGACACCACTACCACCACCACAACCCTGTCAGAAAATTTATTTTCATATTATTTTCGTGAAACGCCACCCATATTTTTTATTGGTTGTATTCACATGTCCAATATTACTTATGGGAGAACAGCTGATTTTCTTTGGACAGCCATTTAAGCAAATATGTTCTTACTTAAGGGAGTACCTAGTAAGTTACCGGAAACATGGCCAGTGGGTAGTGTCATTTTCGTTCTGAAATTTCACTAAGTACTCAAGTACTAAAATGGTGGTGCCAAAAAGTGTTATGACCTATTTTGACTAAGTACCCGTGCACCAATTTCCTTATGTTGGTAATTTGTTCTAGGAGAGGCAACTTAAATCAAAAAAACAAATTAAGTTGAATTTACTCGTCTCTAGGCTAAACCACTAATGACCATTCCCAGTTCTATATTTTATTTATAAATCAATTTTAATAATATATGGTCAATAAGACTGTGTTTTAAGCTTACAAATAAATTTTAGTTTTTAATATAGTACAGAAAAAAAGTAATCTGAATTTACAGATACATGTACATATAAATGTAGATGTTTACAATTTGGCAATCTTTACAGTACATTGCGGACTCATTATTTGCGAATGTGGTTTACTCTAAGACATAAAATGATTTTGTAAGGTTAAATATTTTTACCAACATTTACATTCAATTTGTTTATTTACATTGCGGATATAGATGGTTGTGATCTTTCAGCATCAACAGTATAGTAATGTGATTTTATGTGCTTTTAACGCTTTTCTAGTAATATTATGACATCAATATTTGTAGTGGAAAGATGTAAAGTTCCATATATATTTTTTTTTACATACAATTGAGAACGACTTAACTCGAGGTATTACCTGTACTTAGTTAGATTTTCATTTTAATTGAGTTCTTGGATGAAGGTCGCGGGAATTTCACTGTGACTTTTAATATAGACAGACAACCAGAAACCATCAATATCCAACTTTGTTGTCACTTGACACCAAACAGATTTTTTTTTTTTTTGGTCCCTTCTTAGTCAAGTGGGTGAAACTTCAAAGGCTCAATTTCATAGACTTAATCTACTGGCTATAAAACAGAAAAACTTATGATCGAGAGAAAGTTACACGTTTGTCTTTTATGTAGATTTCCAATGAAAATGTTACACTAGCTGCCAGAATATCTAGAAAAAAATCTAAGAACTCACTTTAGATTTGACCATTATTTAATATTCTACAGTGTTCACCTGACAGGAATCGGTGAAGAGATCCTAATCTGGGAGTTTTGTTGTCACTTGAGTTGAAGTTGTTTATTTCAGATTGAAAAGCAATGTGAAACATTCAAATAAATCTTTGTATCGTTGTGAAAACAATTTTTTTTTTTTTTTCAGGAAACGACACCGATGAAAGGAAGTCGTGGTTCAGCTAACTTAGTAATCAAATGCCATCTTTGTGGACGGGATAATTCTATGGGTAGGTAATCTTTTGCTTTTAAGAGTCACTCTCACATCTGCCTAAAATAGTTTGCAACCTTATCTAGTACTTCTTGGTCTTTATGGCAAACTTTGACCTTCTTGTCCACAAAATAAAACAGTGTGCTAAAAGAACAGCTTTTCCCTTGACACCACCATTATTTTAACTACCTCCATTCCTCTGCTATGTTTATTGTTTAAAAAGCGAATAGAATTGCAATACAACTTAAACATGATAAAAATGAATTTATACATTTTCTTTGCTCTGAAAAATTTAAAACAAGATATGAAGCACTATTAGGTTTTTTATTTATACTGTTAATATATTGTTTGTTGCAACAGTTAATTGTGGATTGATTCAAACTTTATAAACTGGTAAATAATAAAGATCTCAGTATTTGTCTATATTTCTAAGATGAGGTGGTATTTACACTATTTACATTATTCAATCTATTGTCCTCTTCTTTGTTTCCATTTGTACGATGTTTCGGCCATTGTATACTCCGGCCTTCTTCAGGTGCTAGGAATTTCAAATCGATTCCTTTATTACGATCAACAGATAGCCTTAAAGTATTTGTCTATATTTCTGAGATGTGGTGGTATTTACATTATTATCCTCATCTTTGTTGTCATTTTTACGACATTTCGGCTGTTGTACAGTTCAGCCTTCGTACCCAACCAGTTATCTGCAAACTAAAGGTGAAACTCCAGAGACTGAAGAAGTCTAGTGCAGCACCCAGATTGCAATACAACACACTCGTAAATGACCTCAACCTGCAGAAAAAATGCACTGATAGTGTGAAAACAAATATGAAGAACAAATTGGTAAAGGAAACTTGAAATGGGACTCACTAAAGGAAGCACTAGTTACATCAGCAAACAACATTGTCACAAAGGAATTCAGACGCAGATGAAAAACTGAATGGATGACTAAAGAAATTCTTGTCAAGAAGGCAGAAAACTATGCTAAGAAATGGCACGGAATACAGGAAACTACACAAGGAAATAAGGAACAAATGGAGACAGGCTAAAGAGGAATGGCTCGACAACAAACGTGCAGAAGTAGAGAGATTGAGCAAGACTAATAAAGCAGAGATGCATAAAGAAATAAGGGAACTGACAAGACAAAAAACATGCTCCTCAGCAGGATGCATAAAATTCAAGGACAGAACGATCATATTGGAGAAAGAGGACATACTCCAGCAAATGGAAGAATATATAAAGATCTTTTCCACAACAAGAAACAATGCACAAAGATGAGGACAGACCAGAAATATTCAGTCCGAGGTGGATGCTGCAATGGCCAAACTAAATAGAAACAAAGCAGCTAGACCAGGCAGCATTGTAATAGAGACGCTGACAGCCCGGGACGAATTCAGCATAGCGAAAATTACAGAAATAATAAATGAAATTTATAACAGTGATGTAATACTGGATGTCCTAAGCAGGTCAGTTTTCATAGCACTCTCTAAGAAGCCAGGTGCAAAATAGTGCAAACTCTACCAAACAATCAGTTTGATGAGCCACATCACAAAACTCATCATCTGAATCCTGGTGAACAGAGCACGAAGCAGAATCAGGCTAGAGATAGGACAAGAACAGTGTGAGTTCATCAAAGATACTGGAACAAGGAACATAATGTTTATGATGAAGATGCTATCAGAAAGGGCAATACAAATGAAAAAGGACGTGTACCTATGTTTTATCGATTATGTAAAGGTGTTTGACAAAGTATGCTACAAAGAATTGACAGAAACGCTTGCCAACCTCAACATATTTGGGAAAGACGTAAGAGTAATCTAGAATCTCTACTTGCAGCAAACTGCCTGCATACAGAAAGATAATGAATTCAGCAGATATACAAAGATAAAAAGGAGCGTAAGACAAGGATGTGTTGTTACTGTATTCAACTTGTACATCGAGACTTTTCTGAAGACCCTAGAAGTCATGTCAGGATTCGTCATCAGTGGCCACAATCTGAGCAGCGTAAGGTATGAAAGGAAACTACAAGACCTCCTACAGAAGGTAGCTGAAGAGAGTGACAAGAAAGGACTACAAATAACTGCAAGAAATCCGAATGCATGGTCATCAGTAAAAAGGGCCACCCAAAATGACAGAGGTGGGAGATACTAAAATCAAGCAGATACAAAAATTTAAATACCTGGGAAGTGTTCTAACAGAAGACGGAAAGTGCGACACAGAGATCCGAAGGTGGATTGGCATGGTGAAGGGCACATTCCAGAAGCTGAGGAGAGTATTAAGAGACAGGAAAATTTTGCTAGAAACAAAGAAGAGAGTACTGGATTGATATGTGATGTCTGTTCTTCAAAATGGCAGTGAATGCTGGACATTCTCATCAAAGATGAAGGAAAAACTTGAAGCAACTGAAATGTGGTTCTACAGAAGGCACATAATGAGGAAGAAGGGTTTGGAGAATCTGATATTCACAGGCCAGAGGGAATGAAAGACGTGGGAAACAGTGTGTAACATACTTGATGGGCCTGAGCAGATGGATGGCAGAGCGGGGATTGGGTAGTGTAACAGGAGAAAAGAGTGCTAAGAACCACCAAGGATAGGGAGACGTGGAGGGTCATGATCATCTACGGGATGACAGGGCATGGCACATAGAAGAAGAAGAAATATTGAAAGGAGATTGTTTTCATCATTTTTTAAAATATTCATAGAATAATGGCAAAATATCAAAAGATATTATGCAAATGAAGTTTTCAGATAAAAGGTCATTATCATAAATAAACAACAATCAAATTAACAAATGTCATTTTTTAAATGGAAGCACAGTTCAATAATGGATGGCAGCTTATATTGAGGAATTGGAGAGCTGAGTTTGAATTCCAGTCAAGTTCATTACCCTCACTTACATGCTGATATCTTTGAAAATGCTATGAATCCATCTCTTCTTCCCCAAGTTATGGACAGTTGGGTCTATAGCCTTAGATGGCAGCCAGTCTAGGAGAAGGAAAAACTCTGAATTCAAAACCAGCCTGGAGAGTATTGGGTCCATTTAGTCTATTTTACCTTGGAAACACCACGTCTACTGCAGCTATAATACGTTTTCTGCTTCTACAACCCTAATGATTTTTTTTTTAATCTGTTCACTCTAATCAAGGTGATAATGCCACTATGATGTAAAGGCTACTTGAAATGAAAGAGAATGAGAAGACTTTAGAAGGAACGGGAAACTAGGGTGAAACCTCTACTCTTGGGAGGAGTATGAACAGGGCAATAGGTGAACCTTATAATGTCTTGTGATCCTGATTTTTAAATGACAAAAAAACATTATTCAAAGGTGAGAGTTATCTCCCTTTAATTCTCTATAATTTTATTCTTGCGTGAATTGAACCATTCCATAAAGTGAAGTGACTTAGAGTTAAGTCATTTTTTGGAGCAAAAGAAATTCACTGTTTTGGTCGTGCCCACCTTCCAATCTTTTTTTTACCTTTGACTGTTGACAAATTTTCTACTGTCTGTAGCAGCTGACATCTTCATTCCTTTATACCATGAGCAGAGCCTCTTTCTATCTAATTCCATCTGGCAAGTGCATAACAAGGAACAAGGGTTTGGAAAATTTAGCACACACAAGTCCTATCGGCGACAAGAGGGGCAGAGGGAAACAGTAAGTAATGTATTTAAAGAACTTTTTAACTAGATAATGGAACCTGAATAGGAAAGGATGTTTAGTCAAATGTTGCTTAGAACCAGATATGAACAAGAAGATGTGACTGTCATGGTTGCCTTATTTTCTGGAGGAACAGGACATTTGAAATGAATTAATTTTATTCATTTTATAACTTTTTTTTTTTTTTAAATCATTTTACCCCAAGCAAAGCGTTAATGCCACTGATGTGCTGGGGGTTACATGAGAGAGTTGAAGTATTAGGCAGGAGGAGAGTGAAGACAAAGATGAACCAGCTACAAGGGGTGAAAGGGAAAGAGCAAGAGAAGGATGTGAACACAGGAGTGAAGACAGTTGAGAAAGTAGAGAGAAAGAACAAAATACACAGGGTGATGGAGAAAGAGCTGGAGTTAAGTGGATAAGAGATGGGAATTGACATTGCATTTAAATTCCTGGAGGTTATAGCTGTCAGGAAAGCAAGTTTATGGAAAGGAGTTCCACAAGTAGGAAGTGCGAGAAAAGAAGCTGATGGAATAGAATTGTCGCCTGCATTTGGTTGATCTAACTGTAAAAGGGTGAGACCTTGTTGCCGGTCTGGTTGCTCAAGTAAATTCTTGTGGAGGGGTCACCAGTGACCTAAGTTCTTCAGAGCAGAAGCCATGAAAATTTTTATAGAAGAGACAGAGGGAAGCCACATCCCTCTAATGAGAAAGTGACTGGAGTTGAGTTGCCAGGTCAGGACCAATCACATTACAGATTCTCCTCTGGAGCCTGTCAAGAACACTGAGATGAACAGCAGGATCACCTGATCAGATATGACAACAGTATTCCATGGACAGTCGGATGGTTGATTTGTATTTGTATAAAATGGATTCAGGCAGAAAAAAACTTCCTGGCTGGACACAGTGACCCAACCTTCCTAGCAGTAGATTTATCTATTGATTCAATGTAATTATTCCACTTGAAGATAGAGTAAGGCCGAGGAGGCACAGAATATTGCTTTCAGGGAGACTTGCTTAGTCCATGCTTATGGGTGGCAGGAGTGATTGCCTGTGATGGTTGACAGATGGGAGTTTTGTTTTAGAAATGTTGAAATTTACGATCCACATCTTACCCCAGTCCACCACTGAGTAGCGGTCCTTCTCAAGATCAGCAGTGAGGTTATGTTTGTCCACCTCACCAGATTTCTTACTGATGCAGAATCAAATGGTAGTGTCATCTGCATAGATGTCTACTTGGAATTTGATCATGTCTGGGAGATCATTTATGATGATTAGAAAGAGCGTCGGACTTAGGATAGAGCCCTGGGGAACACCAGCCTTCATGTGGTGGCATGCCCATTCAAGATGACATTCCTTATGTGGTTATATACGAAAGATTAGATTAGATTAAGCAAGCGTCCAGTGATACCCTAGCCCTGAAGCTTGCACAAAAGGCCAGTGTGCCAAACCCTATCAAAAGCTTTGGAGATATCCAGGGCAACAACACGAGCCTTGCCGGACTTATCAAGGGCCTGGTATATGTACTCTGTGATGGTTGTTAGCTTATCAGCAGTAGACCTGGCAAAGCAGAATCCATACTGTCTGAGAACATTTTATGGGCAGTAAGTTGTTGAACTATCTCAGCATTGATAATAGCCTCAAACACGGGGAAGTTGGGTGCGGGTACTCCTGATGAGTCAAATGAGGAGTTTGATGAGAATCTGCAAGCAAAGCACTTGACCTTGTCCACAAATGTTGTGAGGACCTCAAACTGAGATGATTGCAAGAACTAATGTTAAAGTTTCATTTTCTATTGAAAGAATTCTTCAGTTGGGAAAGATTAATTCTTTGATCTTTCAGTGAAATAAAAACAAAATATTAACCCAACTAAACTTCCATATATCTTGTCTTTTCTTCAGTATCATATCACACTCATCTATGTTTTGTTTAGTTCAGTGGAAATAAGTAATTATTTTGGACTTTGATTTAATAGAAAGAAATATCTTATGAAGATAGCAAGTTGATTATATTGCCATGACAAATTTTTTTTGTTGTTATTTTTTTAATTTTATTTCATTTTGATTTCCTTGTTTTTTTTGGGTTTTTTTTCAGGAAAGAAAAAAATGGCAATTTTTTTCTTTCCTTTTCTCTTTATTTTTTTGTCTGTTTCTTTTTCAGCTTCCATTTTTTTGTCGTTTCATTTTCAACTAATTCTTTTGTCATTTACTTTTTGGCTTACTTTTTTGCCAGTTCCTTTTTTAAATTCTTTTTTTTTCTTTTTAGCTTCCATTACGGATTCCTTTTTCTTTTGTTTTTTTTTTGTTTTTCGTTTTCTTTTCACTTTATTTTTTGTTTCCTTTTTGACCATTATTTGTGTTCTTGTTTCCTTTTTGGCTAGTTGTTTCTTTTTACACTTATTCTACCATAGCTTTTCTTCTTCACTTTTTGGTTTCTTTTTTTTTTTCCTCCCTCTTATTTTTTTGGGGGTTTTTCATTTTGCAAAAAAGTCAGTTACATATTTTTTAATGTTTCCTTTTTATTTTCACTTGATTTTTTTTTCTGTTCTTAGATATCCTCCCAGATTCAATCGGGTCTTACAACATTGAAAATGAAGGCAAATTTGTTACGATGGTTGTTTTTGATTGCCGTGGGGTAGAGCCTGTTGATTTCCAGCCGACAGTGAGTGTTTTACAACTTCTTTGCATCACTCGCAATCCCACATCTTTCTCTTCATTCCTCTAAATTTCTTTTTCCAAAGTGCAGTGATGCACAGTGAACTTTCATTTATATATCATGTATACAAACAAGGTGAACAGAGAGCTCAACACTGCCTGGGTACTGACAGTTTCACACCCAAAGAACTCAACAATGAATGTTTGAAACTGCCAATCACTATGCATTGTTCATTTCTGTGCCCCCCCCCTTGAATTTTTTTTTTTTTAATCGTTTCACCCCAAATCTACACTTTACCCAAATACTGACCCTGCTTTCCCCACTAAATATAGCTTGTTTTATATGTTACTAGCAGTATAGCCCGGCGTTGCTCAGGTGTAATACAAGCTTTAAAATTAATCCATGGTCCTGAAGCTCAGACTCTTTGGACGTTGGCATGAAAGACTAAAAAGCAATAGTTATTTCCAGTTAAAGCGAAACTGTAGACTGAAAAAAAAATGAATGGTTGTAATTCAAATTTTGATTTCCTGGTATCGATATCAAATTTTCTGCACTATTGTAAGAACTGCTACCTTGAAACTTCTGAATATCGTTTCTTATGTCTTTGTCTATGAGTGTATCAAATTTGATTAAAATCGGACCACTCCTTCTATAACCCAATTTTTTAAATTATCGATTTTCGATATTTATCGGGGGTACCTCAACACAAAACCTGGTTAAGAACACTCGCAGACGCTTATAGTAAAACCGTGGAAATTTTCAAGAAAATTGGTTCAGCCGTTTCGGTAATGGACACACACACACACACAGACAAAGTTCCATTTATAAATAAGTTTAGATAAATGATAACATTTTTTTTTTTTTCACCAAAAATTTTTTTTGGAAGAGAATGATTTTTCTTTTTTCAGTCACATTTGAAAAACCAATAGTACATTCCCAGAGTTGTTTTAAATTCTCTTGTAATCATTTCACCCCAAGCAAGGCAGGACCACAACTAGTGCGCAGGGGGTTACAGTGAGAGAAAAGACTGGCTACAGGGGTATTGAAGAAAGGATAAAAGATGAATGAGATTCAAGAAGATAGAAGATGGCAATTGACATTGCATTTAAATTTTTAGAGATTGTAGTTATCAAGAAAACAAGTAAACGCAAAGGGAGTCCCACAGGTGGGAAGTGCGAGAAAAGAAACTGTTGGAGTAGAAGTGCCGGTTATATTTAGCTATATCAGCGGTAAAAGGGTGGGACCCAGATGCCAATCTAGTAGTACTTTTAAATCCACTTAAATTAAATTTAAATAAAATAAGTAATAAAAATGTTGGATTAAAAATAAATAACTAAATCTGCTGCTAAGAAGGTTGATTCTTTGTGGAAGGCCAGGAAGTTTTTTCCGCCTGAAACAATCCTCCACATAGACAAATCTATCATCCGCCCATGCATTGAATACTGCTGCCATATCTGGTTGGGTGCTCCTGCTATCAACCTAGGGATCCTCAACAAAATTCAACGGAGAATCTGAAATGTGATCGATCCCAACTTGGCAGCTCGGATACAGTCACTTTCTCACCAGCGCAGTGTGGTTTCCCTGTGTTTCTTCTACAAATACTTTCATGGCTTCTGCTCTGATGAACTTAGCTCACTGGTGCTCCCTATATATGAATTTACTCAAGACTAGATTAGCAAGTAGGTCCCACCCTTTTACTGTGAAACCAATAAGATGTAAATGCAAATTCTACTCTAGCATCTTCTTTTCTTGCACTTCCCGCCTGTGGAATTCCCTTCCATTTACTTGCTTCCTCGATAGCTACAATCTCCAAGAATTTAAATGTAAAGTCTCCTATCTCACTAATTTGCATCCTCTCTCTCTCATGCTCTCTTTTCATTTCTGCAATATTTCTGCAATTCCATTTCTTCAAAATGAATGAATATCTCTTAGAAGTGAAAACAGTGAAATAAAATCTGCTTCTTTCTTTCTTTCTTCTTCTCTAGGTTGGTTTTGTCGCTGAAAGTTCCGAATCCGGCATGGAATTTAAGGAGATTTCATTTGCTGAGGGTGTAAGTATAAAAATACACGAGCAGAACAATGTGCAGCTAATAGTTGAATCTCTTCATTTTTAATTCCCCTCCCTCCAGTTATGGGTTAAATAAAAGGGTAGGACTTGGGGACCCTGCCCTTAAAAACAAATCCTAATGAAAAAAGTATTACTAGATACAAAAACTTATATAAAAACAACAATAAATTGTTGAAAGAAAAAGGTATTATCAGCAAATAAAAAATTTAGTTGGCAATCGGTTGATATGCCATAAAACAAAACAAAAAAAAAATCATTTTTATTATTTTTATTATTTTATTTTTATATCTCAGCTGAAATGCAGGAATAAAAACTGCACAACTAACAATGCACTTCTAAATAACTTTAAATAATTAAAATATTTAATGTGAAAACCTTAGACAGTAACTTGCTTCTTGTCCGGCCAATGTTTTAGAAATTTCACAAGTGGAGTTGTACGAGAAAAACTGTGACTATAATATATATTTTTTTTTTTTTATATAACTATGGCTTAAGCTCTTCAGATCATGAATATAAAACAAAATATATTTTATTAAATGCTGTAAAATAGTGGAGGTTCAGTTTTCTATGTAAATTCATTGTAAATTGATTCACCTTTTCAAGCCTAGAGAGTAACTAGCCATGGTGAACAAACAATTGATAATATTTCCAAAAAACAACAACAAAAGGTAAGAAAAGAACAGGGTAAAAATTGATGCTAAGTAGGTATAAAGAGAGAGAGAGAGAGAGAGAGAGAGAGAGAGAGACTTGATACCACAGAATTTAAACAAAGTTTTGAAGAGTGAAACATTTTTTATAATAAAACCCTTTGTCTGCTTATTTTTTTTTTATAACAAGACTCTTTGTCTTCATAATTTAAGATCTTATTGTTGTGTCAATTTCCTTTGCTAATGGCACCCTCCGATGAAGTGTTGTCTAATATGATTTTGAGGGTTTTGTTATATATACATATATATATATATATATATATATATATAGTCATTTGCAGACAGATCTGTTTTACTGTATCACAGCTCATCAGTATGGTTAGACATCCAATTGCATTTAGCCAGGATTTAAACCTGACTGAATTGTCATCAGTCAGCAATTTTACCTCTGAGCTATGGGCGCTCAGTAGAAGGCAGACTTTTAGCATGTGATATACTATGTAAACACGCCAGTATCTAAGAGTGTTCTAATTCATTACTGAAAGAACAATGCGTAAATGCGAGAGTAGTTACTGTTTTTTCAAAGTCTACCATTCTTCCAGAGTGCTCAATCAGGGTGTGAGAGCGTAGAATAGTCATCTGCAGACAGATCTGTTTTGCTGTATCACAGCTCATCAGTACAGTTAGACATTTGATTGCTTTTAGCCACGATTGAAACCCGAACAAGTGTCGTCAGTCGACGATTCTACCTCTGAGCTATGGGGGCTTGGTAGAAGGCAGACTTAGTGTGTGATATGCCATGTAAACATACATACATATATATATATATATATATATATATATATATATATATCCCAGCTATTGGTAAATAGCAAGATAGATAGTATAGCCTTGGGTGGCAAGCAACCTGGCAAAAAACAACTCTAAATTCAAAACCTACGAAGGGTTGTTTGGGGACCTTGTGATATATTGTGCATCAGTTCTCTCCATATTTGGTTCTTCCAAAAAGTGTGGATGGTTTTGTACAAGCCTTCACCACTAATTGCATGATATTTGCAGATAGTCTGGCTGCTTGATTCTAAGAACTTACATACTGAACTCACATATCTTGAAAGAGTAGAGGCCAATATATATATATATATATAGAGAGAGAGAGAGAGACTTAATACCACAGAATTAAAACAAAGTTTTTGGTCCTGGGCATGACAGTAAATTGCATCCGGCAGCAAGGCCTCTGATTTGGAGGTTGTGAGGAGCACGGAACCACCTCTTAATTGCTGTTTTTCCCAGGTCCACCCTGACCCAGAGTGGCAGCACCTGTTAGGGTCCCAGCTATGGGCAAATAGTTAATCCCCAAACTGGGGTCAAAACACTATGAAAGTATAAAAATACACTTTTATAGAAATATATACATAAAACTAGACTTTATAGAAAAATATACATTTTTGAAGGAAAAAATTTTTCTCGGCAAAACATTTTTGAATACAAAACTAGAAGGCATTTTCAGTTTTCTAAAATAAAAAAGAATTAAAACAAAAAATTTTCCCTAAAATCTAACTAAATCAACCTTCTCACTATAACCGAACATGAAAAAAATACCTTAAAACCCTACCTTTTTGGCATTAAATAACCCACAGAGGTTGATATGCCGTTAAACAAAACTCAAAAACAAAGTTTCGAAGAGGGAAACATTTTTTTTATAACAAAACCCTTTGTCTATTTATTTTTTCTTTTTTTTATAACAAGACCCTTTGTTTTCATAATTTAAGATCTTATTGTTGTGTCAATTTCCATTGATAATGGTATTTTTTTTTTTAATCATCTCACCCCAAGCAAGGCATTTCACTGCCACTATTGCACATGGGGCTACATAGGGGAAGGTAAAGAGAAGGCGTGGTTAGACATAGGGAATGTCAGGAGGAAGGTGACAGATGAGTAAGGATAGCAAGGATGAGGGTTGGGCAGATGGGAAGAGTGTTTGATAGAATGGGAGCAGGTTAGTGTGTTAGGAGGTGTCTATTGACCTTACATTTAAACTCCTGGAGATTGTAGCCGTCGGGGAAGCAATCGTTTGGAAGAGAATTCCACAGTCGGGAAGTGCAAGGAAAGAAACTGTTGGAGTAGAAGTTGCGGTTGCATTTTATCGGTTTCACTGTAAAAGGGTGGGATCTAGTTGCTAATCTAGTATCTCGTTCAAATTCGTATTTAGGGGGCACTAGTGATCTAAGTTCATCGGAGCAGAAGCCGTGAAATGAAGGATACTCATGGTTTTGTTATATATATATATATATATATATATATATATATATATATATCTCCCAGTTATTGGTAAATAGCAAGATAGGTTTTATAGCCGTGGGTTGCAAGAATTCTAGTAAAAGAACAACACTGTAAGGATAAGAAATTAAGTATTAAAATCAACCTTCTTTACTTTTCAAAACTTCACAATGGCATGTGAAATCCTGGTTTTTCTCAATTAGAAAAAGGATTGACCATGTGCTTAAAGAAAAAGTTGAAACCAGATTTCACAAGTAGGTGTTAAACTGATTTTTGACCAATGGGAGCGAATTGTAAGACTTGAGGACTTCCTGAGTCATTGAGAAAATCTGAATACTATAAAAGGCCTCGGTCAGCTTTAATCACAGACGACGGTCAGGAATGGAAGCAGCAAAGATTACAACCTAAAATGTAAGGAGAGAAGCTTCAAGCTGACCTGAACATTTGTCCTCTTTCTCTCTCCTTCTCGTGTTCTGATTTTCTTTATTTTTTTCTTCTCCATTTAACGACACTCCTACGAACAAACACTAATACATACATATATACATATGCATATACTCTTTCAACATTTACTACTATGAACATTTTCTTCAACTCTTGATACTTTTAACTTTCTCATTGAACACGAACTCTACCCTTAACTTAATAATGTTTCTAATTGCACATTAACTTCTACAACTTGTGTTATTCTTTCCTTTTCATAAATTTCTATTTTAAAATGCAAAATGTATATTTTTATTAATAAACTATTCGACACAATTCCGCACATTCCATCCTGCCGAAAACCAACCTCCTGATGAAAACTTTCTAAATAATTCTAATTCTGCAAAAAACTTGTAAGCTGTAGGGAGTTAGGTTATGTATGACACAAGGCCAAATCAAAGAAACATTAACCAGCCCCCTTACGGCTTCAACTCTAAATTTAAAACCTATGAAGGGTTGTTTGGGGACCTTGTGGCATATTATGCACCAGTTTTTCTCTGTATTCAGTTCTTCCAAAAAGTGTGGACGGTTTTATACAAGCCTTCATCACTAATCGCATGATATTTGCAGATAGTCTGGCTGCTTGGTTCTAAGAACTTACCTGCTGAACTCACATATCTCGAAAGATGACAAGAGAGGCCAGTGTGTATGTGTATGTATATATATATATATATATATATATATATATACATGTTATGATACATTAAGTGTCCATAATGGTTTTTGTGATCTTTCGAGTCTAAAGTTGACTCTCGTCAGGTAAATAAATTTGTGATTTTATATATTGAGATCCATTTGCTTTTCTGATGGCTAAGGTATCATGTATAAATAGATAATTGAAAGTGTTAAGGGGTTGGGGTTTTTCACATTATCTCGTTAAGTTTCTTCTAGTAAGGTATCGTATATAAAATAGATAAGTAGATAGATAAATTAAGTGCTGACCACCAAGTTGAAGGTATTGTGGAATTAGGGTTTTTGATATTAGCAGGCTAAGTTTAAACCGAATGCATAGTCATGAGTAAAAAAGGGCGGCCCAAAATGCCAAATACAAGTCGGGGATACTAAAATCAAGCAGGTGCAGAAGTTTAAATATCTGGAAAGTGTTCTGACAGAAGACGGAAAGTGCGACACAGAGATCCGAAGGTGAAGGAAGCATTCCAGAAGTTAAGTAAAGTTTTAAGAAACCAGACAACTTCACTAGAAACAACGAAGAGAGTACTGGATTGTTATGTGATGTCAGTTCTTCAATATGGCAGTGAAAGCTGGACAATATCATCAAAGATGGAGAGACTTGAAGCAACTGAAATGTGGTTCTACAGAAGAATACTGGATATAAAGTGGGGGATCAATTCCATATTACAATCAATATATAAACTGATCCCTCACTTTGTGGTCACAACAGTTTCTATACATTTATATTCCTGAGATCCAAAAGCACAAGGAGGCATTCCAGAAGTTGAGTAAAGTATTAAGAAACAGGACAATTTCACTAGAAACTAAGAAGAGAGTGCTGGATTGCTATGTGATGTCAGTTCTTCACTATGGCAGTGAAAGCTGGACAATATCATCAAAGATGGAGAGACTTGAAGCAACTGAAATGTGGTTCTACAGAAGGATGCTGCGGATATCATGGGTCGAGCATGTGAGCAATGATGAGGTTTTGGAAATGATGGAAACGAAAAAGAAATTAATACTGAGCATCAGGAAGAGACAGCTGAAGTTCCTGTGACACGCAATGAGGAAGGAGGGCTTGGAGAACCTGATACTAACAGGCCAGATAGAGGGGAAAAGAGACAGGGGAAAGCAACGGATAACATATTTGAAGAACCTAATCAGATGGATGATGGAATGAGGATTGCTTGGTGTAACAGGAGAAGGCATGCTAAGAGCCACCAGGCATAGGGAGGCATGGAAAGCCATGATCGCCTACGTCCTGAAGAGACAAAGCACATAAAAGAAGATAGATAGATAAATAAATCAAGTGCTGACCATCAAGTTAAAGATATTGTGGGGTTGGGGTCTTTCACATTAGCACCTTAAGTTTCCTGTGGCGGCACCTTCCTTATCAAGGAATTTTTCATTGACTTGTGAAGTTGATTTAAAATTGTTTTCTGATGGTTGTCTGGTTCTTTTTATTTTTCAGGGATATAGTGTGTGTGTGAGCATTTTTTTTTTTTTTTTACTTAATATATTTCATAGTTTATAATATATAGTGACTATCAGTCATCTGGTTCTTTTTATTTTAGGGGGTATATGGTGTGTGTGCTTATATGTAAGTGTGTGGTATGTGTGAGCATTTTTTTTTTACCTAATAATATATTCCATCGTTTATAATAATATATACATACATATATATATATATATATACACTATAGTCATCCGCAGACAGATCTGTTTCGCTGTATTACAGCTCATCAATACGGCTTAGACTCCTGTCACTTTCTAACCCAGGATTGAAACCCAACCGAATTGGCATCAGTTGGTGATTCTACTCCTAGGCCACGAGCATCCAGTAGTAGAAAGCAGGCTTTTTAGCGCGTATAAACACGCCCAATATTGTTTACTGTCACTATATATATATATATATATATATATATATAGTGACAGTAAACAATCCATGCTAAGATTTTCCTTGGTAAATAATCCAAGTGGATTGTAGTAATATAATATTAAAGATTATAAAATATTAATAATGATCCATGAAAAGAGCTCAATGTATTAAATTACTGAGCAAATAAATTTTGAATCCCCTTATCTGGGGAAGAAGTCTATTTTGGCTAAGGAAGATGTCAGTTGTCTGTCTTGTTAACCCCAGTGTGGACTAAGATAGTGTCACAAGTACAAATTTCATCAGACAAAAGGCACTCTCCTCTAATTCTTCAAAAGTATAACTAATTCTGATTCTTCCCCCTCTATAATCTCTATGCGTTTAATCTCCCCCTCTCTATGACCTCCCTTTTCATTCATCCACTACTTCTTCTTATCTATGTCTTCATGTTATTCTTACCACCCACTTTTTTTTTTAATTCCTCTATTTAATTTATATTAATTTTTAATTGTCCATATAACGCTTTCTTGCAGTGGATATCGACTCGGAACAACCAATCAGGGTACCGAGTTCAAATTCCAGTTGAATTCCTTGCATTCACTTACGTGCAAATACCCTTGCGAAAGGTATTAATCTGTCTCTTCTCTCCAGTTATAGGTTAAATAACAGGACAGATTGGGTTCTGTAGCCTTGGCTGGCAACCAGTCTACCGCAGAAAGCAATGGCAACATACTGCAAGATAATCTTCTGTCCAGTCAGTCATGTCTTTTTCGAGACATGATCGCCCAAATCATGTATCACGTATGGCACTTAACTGACTGAATATAATAGTTGGAATCATGATTAAGGCTTCTACTGGGCATAAAGTGGGATCAGTTTTATATTCTTATGAACTAATAAACTGATCCCCTACTAATTACTACTTAATAATATAATACATCTCTTCCCCCTTTACCTATGAGTCAAATAACAGAACAGATTGGGTTCTATAGCCTTGGCTGGCAACCAGTCTACCACAGAAAGCAATGGCAAACTACTACAGGATAATCTTCTGCCCAGTTAGTCATGTTTTTAAAGAGACATGATCGCCCAAACCATGTATCACATATGGCACTTAACTGAACTGATATTGAACGAGGCAAAGATTTAAGCCTTTTGTGTTACAGTCTTTCCAGAAATTTACCATGTCTCCTGTACTCAGGAGATCTGAAACAAATTGCAAAAATAGACAATTGTTTTTTCTCTTTATCTTTCTTTTACTTTTTCCAGAGGAGTAGATCCGCCCATATGCCCCAGATGGGTAATAGCGTAAGACCTATACTAATTGACTGTACAGGCCTGTCAACAATTTTATAAAGTACAGAACCTAAAAACTTTATTTGAAAATATTAGCATTGCCAAAATTCTAGCCTTCCTTTGGAAGATTGAATTATTTAATAAAATTTAATTTTATTATATATCTTCAACATAGATGTATAAACTTTAACATTTCCTCCTAGCTATGAGTAAAATGGTGTGCTGTGTTTTGTATGAACCTGTTTCCAGAGAATAACTGTGATTTAAAATAAAAATATGTTTCTGGCCTTAAATGACCCTTTAGATGTTGATAGGCCGTTAAACAGGAACAAATTTTGGCTGATAAACTCTCCAGCCTTTTGTTTTGAGGCATCTGTTATTTTGTAAGAAATAGATTACTTTATCTAATTTCATTTTTTTTTTTTTTTGACTTTAGTCAAGTATTCAAAAAATGTAGTGAGGCTTGTTTTTACTTTAGTCTTTTTTTGTATGTTTTTTTTTTTTTCAAGAAAAATTTCACAAAATAACCTAATTTTTGTCTCTTTCTCTGTTTTTCCTTCCCTATCTATTTTTTTTTTTTTTTTTTTTGTCTATTCCACTTCTCTGTCTTTTTCTTTTCTCCTTCGTTTTCGTTTTTGGCACATATGGATTTCTCTATCTTTAAAATAAATACAAATTTAAAACTGTTATTACATCAGAACTATTATTATTTTTCAGGACTGGACAGATTATGATGAAAATGCATCCGTGTCTGTTGGTGTATACGAACTGGAGCACAAGTTTATAAAAGCCTAAAATTCTTTTGTGGAAATGCATTTTTATCTCCATTGCCAGAACTTGAAACGTTATTTATTTTTTGTTTTTTTTTTTTACCTGTGTTCATAAAAGCCCTCAAAAAAAAAAAATTCCAAGTCATACAAATTTATTGACCGATGGCTAAAGAAATGGGAAATCGAAATTGCTTTTATTTTCTTTCATGTTTCTCCGAATTCCTTACAACAATAATCCTCTTTAGGATATCAGATCAGGGTTCTTCCCATTTCTGTTTAAGCTGACTGACCAACATCATCTATATAGTTCAAGTATAAAAAAAATTAAATTAAAATTTTTCTTTTTGAGTTTAACAAATGATGTGTGGTTGCTTTTATATGGGGTGTGGCAAAAATACCTCCCACATAACAGTAACACATGGGCACCTCGAGGTGGTGTAATGGTTAGCAAGCTTGTCTCACTAAAACCATTGCAATTGAGTAGTGAGTTCGATCCTCACTGGATGATCCATACTTTTGACCTTGTGCCACATCTAAGCTGTGCTTAAAAAATCACCATAACACTAAGACATTAATATCAATGGTGTCTTCATCTAACTGATGCCTTACCCCTATGGGGGATGGTATTTCTGCCACACCCTGTACATTCATTTGGCCTTGAATTAGTATCTATTTTATCCACCATATTTTGAACAAAGACCTGTGTAGATAATGGGGAGCAGCGCAATTTTTCCTTTTCTTGATAGTATTCACTTAACTTTTCGCTAATGCACCATCTGGTTTCCAAAAACAGACGATTCCAGGCAATAACACATTTATATTCCCTTTACCACGAGGTTGTAAAAAAACCAGGTTGGGAAACTGGCACGGGATATCCTTCTCTCAATGAGGGTGAATGGGCTTCTCTTAAGCCGTGGTAGGCAACCCATCTAGTGATGGTGTCACGATAAAAACACGCTTGGTAGCTCTGGCGAAGCATCAAGTATTCAGCTACGGACAAGATTTTGAATCTCTGCAGAATGATGATGATTACCATGGCTCATTTCTGATTGGCTGGTCAGAACAATCAGTACAACCAACTAATCATAAAATTGGAATATTCTCTCACGAGTCTCTTTTTTTTTTTTTTTTTGTTGTCACGTCCAATTTTACAGGAGACAAGCCAGTTTTTAATTTTTTTCTGCCATCTTGGCAACACCTCACCTAAATCATGGACTTACATGCAAGACAAGTCCTTGCTCACTTCACTCCACAAGGTAATTCTCTTCTTTTGTCACAACCTACTTAATAGACAGAAACAACACAACAGCAGAAACATTCTGAAGAGACCAGAATCCTTAATTTAATATCTTTTGTCTAGCGTGACTGACTTAGCACCTTCAGAATTTTTATTTTTGTATAATATCGCCCGAAGCATGGCATTTTACTGCCACTGTTGTGCAGGGGGTTACATAGGAGGAATGTTATGAGAAAGAGTGACAGGTTATAGGGGATGTCAGGAAGTGGGTAAGAGAAGGATGAGAATACTGATGAGAGTGGAGTGGATGGACAAAGGAGCATGAGAGAGAGGATGCAGGTTAGTGAGATAGGAGATGACTATTGACTTTACATTTAAATTCTTGGAAATTGTAGCTGTCGGGGAAGCAAGTAAATGGAAGGGAATTCCACAGGCGGTAAGTGCAAGAAAAGAAGCTGTTGGAGTAGAGTTTGCGTTTACATTTTTCTTGTTTCACAGTAAAAAGGTGGAACCTAGTTGCTAATCTTGTGGCTCGAGTAAATTCATAGATAGGGGGTGCACCAGCGATTTAAGTTCATCGGAGCAGAAGCCGTGAAAGCATTTGTAGAAGAAACACAGGGAAGCTACATTGTGCTGGTGAGAAAGTGACTGTAACACCTAGGTGGGTAGCAGGAGTACCTGACCAGATGTGGCAGCAGTATTCAATGCACAGATGGATGGAAGATTTATATATGTGCAGGAATGTTTTAGGCGAAAATATTTTTATTGGTAAATCATTCAAAAGTTGAGCGAGATCTCATAATATCAGTTTGACTGGTGCATGTGTGTCCCAAGTTTTTTGCTTTGGTCAATTGAAAGGAACTTATCATTTTTTATAAAAGTCTGATCTTACCTAAACTTAGATGATAATTAAATCATTAATTTTTGGGGAAATTTCACTGCTTCCTCTTAACCAGCTTGCACAATAAGATTTTCATTTCATCAGATTATGAATTCTGTCCTCTGTACAAAAAAATTCCCAAACTTAAATCTGTCATAAAAATACTATCATGTTAAAAAATGCTTTTCTGTTATAAAAAAGCATGTAAAATTTGTTTCAAATCAGATTAATTAAAATTTAAAATGGCTATTCTTCCTCAAAGTTTTAGAAAAATATATTTCATTTTTTAAAGAGTTTTTCATAAAGAAAATCATATTGTGTTAAAAGGTATGCAAACCTGGCCGTTTTTTTATTCTTCTTTTTTTTTTTTTTTTTTTTTTTTTTTTTTTTTTTTTTAAGTAATTTTAACAATTTCAAAAAAATAAAAACATTCCAATCTATCAAAATTCTGTTTGAAATAATACACTAAAATATTTTGCACATTGGAAATATTAAATTTAATGTATTAGCTAAAAATTAACAAAAAAAAAAACAAGCTTCAATAATTTTTTTTTTTTTTCATTTTTATAACTTTTTTAACCTTATCGATCTCGTTTTTGTTAGATATAATTATTTCAGCTGCATGTTAAATCAATAATCTTTATCACTCGACAGAAAATTATATATTGTGCTTATCTCCCTTAAATTGGTACACTTGATTTTTAGAGTTTTTTCCCTTAGATTACTCAACTGTTATTTTTAATTTACTTTTTAAATCTCTTGACGGAATAAAATATTAATTTGTATCTTTTAAATCAAATTCATACTATGAATTGATATTTGAATTTTTAGAAGGGATTCGGTTTATTATTTATTTTTTTATTTTAAAGCAAGGATTTAACGATAAAAGCCCAACCGGAAGGAATCGTTGCTATGACAACAATTTCAATGTATTTGTTGTTTCAGAACGCTTGTACCTTTCTTTTTTTTCTTATCAACGTTCGGTGCCATATTTTGGTCGTATAGTCTGTTAAGGACTCTTTAAACAACGTGTTACGAATAAACTTTGGTAAAAAAAAAAGTGTTAATATCACAACTGGGAAACCCCGAGAAAAAAAATGGAGGAAGAAATTCACTCTGGCAGTGATAACATTGTCACAGAGTTCAACACTTATGAAGATTTCTTGGACTCACAGATAACATCGCTGGATTTATACTACTTGGAGGTAACAAATGATACCAATTTTTGCTATGACTATTTTTTCTGACATCTCTAGTGTAAGTACGTCCACTAATTTTCGATAGCTTAGGTTTAAAAATGAATTTTTCAAAATGAAAAAGTATTTTTGAAACATTCTTTTTAACTTTAAATTTTATCATTTAGCTTTCAATTAAAGTGTAATTGAAAGCTAAATGATAAAACTTACTATTTCCAGTAAGCAAAATATTCTGGTGTATTTCAAATAAAAATAATATTGATTGGAATCGAATTTTTTAGTTGCATTAACTGAAATCGGGGATGTTCACACATTGCTCATGTAAAACAAAAGTTAATTCACGGTTTTAAAAATCTTTCAGAATTTATACTTTTCTGAAACTTTATTTAAGGAATATTAGATGATTTAAAGTATGATTAATCGCTACTGTTTGTTTTAACAATCCATTTCTGTTATTTTAAACTTAAAGTAAATATATTTTATTTTAAATCCGATTTTAAAAAAATATATATTTACTTTAAGTTTAAAATAACAGAAATGGATTGTTAAAACAAACAGTAGCGATGATTACGTAATTTCTCACTCGTCAATCAGGTTAAATACTAAAAGATGACATATTTCTACGGAGACTTTATCAATTAAAACCCAATTTAAGAAAATGAAACGGGCCCCCATTTTTATATAATTTTTAAGTTCTCAGTAATCTTAAAAATGTTTGCAAATATTCTCGGTAATCTAATTTTAGGAATGTTGACTTTAACTTTACTACAGATATTGCTTCTATCTGATAATGTCTTATATGGTTGACCATACTTTAAAAACTAGGGAGACGTTATATGCATAAATAAAAAAATATTTCAAGAAATCTTAGTGCAAAATAATTTTTATTAAGCTGTTCAATTTTTGATTAGTAAATATAGTTTTCACTTAATAACATTATTTATCCGTTTAAGTGATAATGCAGAATTTTGAAAGATTTATATATTATAAATTATTTCAACGTAAAAATTAATTATTCATTGAATTTCTTTTCTTAGGACAATACTGTTCTTAATAAACCTTTTTCTTTTCTTTTTTTACAATCATATCTTAGAGGTTGTAGCTGTCGGAGAAGCAAGTAAACGAAAGGGAATTCCACAGGCGGGAAGTGCGAGAAAAGTAGCTGATGGAGTAGAATTTGTTTACAATTTATTGTTTTCACAGTATATGGGTGGGACCTAGTTACTAATCTTGTGGCTCGAGTAAATTCATATATAGGGGTCACCAGGGAGCAAAGTATTTGTAGAAGAGACACAAGGAAGCCACATTGCGCCGGTCAGAAAGTGACTGTATCTGGGCTGGCAAGTCGGGATTGATCACATTACAGATTCTCTGTTGGATTTTGTCAAGGACCCCTAGGTTGATAGCAAGAACACCCGACCAGGTATGGCAGCAGTATTCAATGCACGGGCGGATGGAAGATTTATATATGTGCAGGATTGTTTCAGACGGGAAAAACTTCCTGGCCCTACACAGAGAACCGACTTTCTTAACAGCGGATTTAGCTATGGATTCTATATAGTCATTTCATTTGAGGTCTGTTTTAAGAGTTAATCCGAGGAGGCGCATTGTTTTGCTCTCAGGGAGATTAGCCTGATCCATGCTAATTGGTGGGGGGTAGGAGCGATTGTCTGTGATGATTAATAGGTAGCAGCTTTGTTTTGGAAGCATTAAAATTCACGAGCCATTTCTTACCCCAGTCTGCCACGGATTGGACGTTCTTTACAAGCTCGGCAGCGAGGTTTTTCTTGGTCAGCCTCGGCAGATTTTTGATCAATGCGAAAGTAAACCGTAGTGTCGTCAGCGTATATACCTACTTGGAATCTTTTATATATATATATATATATATATATATAATCATATCACGCCAAGCAAGGCATTTTACTGCCACTGTTTTGCAGGGGTTTATCTAGGAGGATAATCATGAGAAAGAGTGACAGGTTATAGGAGGTGTCAGGAAGTGGATAAAAGAAGGATGAGAATACTGATGAGAGTGGAGTGGATGGAGAAAGGAGCATGAGAGAGAGAGAATGCAGATTACTGAGATAGGAGATGATTATTGACTTTACATTTAAATTCTTGGAGATTATAACTGTCGGTAAAGCAAGTAAATGGAAGGGAATTCCACATGCAGGAAGTGCGAGAAAAGAAGCTGATGGAGTAGAACTTGCATTTACAATTTATTGGTTTCACAGTAAAAGATCGTTCATGTTGATAAGGGAAAGCAAATGATCTAAATTACAGTCTTGAGAGACACCCGCGTTCGTATGATAGTTTTGGGAGGCATGTCCTTTCAATACTGCCTTCATTGTGCGATTTGAAAGGAAGGACTGGATAAATTCAAACAATTATCATAGCCTCACAGTTGGCGTAGAAGACCAGCATGCCAGACTCTGTCAAACGCTTTGGGATATCTAGGGCAACAGTTCGGGCTTTGCCGAGAGCCTGGTGCATATACTCAGTGATGGTCGTGAGCATATCAACAGTCGACCTGGTGAAACGGAAACCATACTGTTTGTCAGAGAAGAATCTGTGGGTTGGGAGATGTTGAACCACCTCGGCGTTGATAATGATTTCGAACACTTTGCGAAAAATCGGTCGGAGGCTGATAGGGGCGATAATTAGAGGGTTCACCAGTGTTTTTATATATTGGAACTACGGAGGAGTACTTCCAGCGGGCAGGAAAGCAGAGTTATAGAGTTTGGAGAGAACAGAGGAGAGTTCAGGGGAACATTTCTTCAGAACAATGATTGGGATTCCGTCGCCGCCGCTCGCTTTATGGTGATCAAACTTTGAAATTATGTTAGAGACCACCAAGGGCGTAATGCGGATGTCATTCAGTTGATGGGAAGTCGGGTACAGATACTCCAGACTAGTCCAGTGTCGAGTTGGTGGAGAATCTGTGAGCGAAGCACACAGCTTTTTTTGTTGTAAGGACATCGAATTCGTTGATTAGCTTTAAATAAGCAATTAAAAGCTTTCCTAATGTCATAGTTTAATAGCATTTTTTATTTTACGATTCGGAACTAATTTTCTGGAAATGAGTAGCTTGAAAAAAATTGATGATTTACATTTTCCAATGAGTGTTGATATAAAAAAACTTCGGATATAAATTTAATTTCTCAAAATTTCGTGAAATTAAGTGAGAGGTAACATATAAAAAAACAATCAACAATAATTTCACTCATTTGACCTGAAAGTTTCACTAAGATAGGACAATTATTTGGTTTTCTGAAAAATTTCCAAATTAATTAATGTTTTTCACTAGAAAAAAAGACGATATTTAACCAAAATTTCGAACGTGATAGAAAGGATTAAAAAATTTAATGAAAAATACTTTGGTCTTTCTACTTAATAATAACACAACATAATGACGATAAAAACATTTTATTCAGTTTTGGTCCTTTTTTTTAAAAAAAAAAAAATGGCTCCAAACTTAATAAAAACGAACTTTTCCACCAAAATGTTTATATATTTTTATCAAGAGGAAAGATCAAAGTATTTTTTAATTATTTAAAATTTTTTAATTCCTTCTAACACGTTCAAAATTTTGGTAAAAAAAATCTTGTTTTGATTTTAGTTAACGGGTAACCAAATCGTTACGAGAGGTTACAATGAAAAGCGTAATATGACAGAACTCAGTATTTTTGCGGTGACAAACACATTAATTTGGAAATTCTCGCAAAAACCAAAGAATTGTCGGATTTTAATGAAACTTTCACGACTTATTCACAAATGAATGAAATCATTTTGAAATTATTATTTTGAAAAAATCTTGGTAAAAATGTTTTTTTTTTTTACATCTGTTACCACCCCCTCAACGTAAATTCATGAAATTTTAAGAAATTAAATTTTGTTGCGATAAATGATTTTATTGATTAAACGCAGGACTCATTGGGGGAATGTAAATCATCTATTATTTAAAGATCAAAGTTTTAATTGTCATTATTTTAAGTTTTTGAATCCTTTCTAACATGTTCAAAATTTTGGTTATTTTTTTTTTCTCGTCAGTGATTCACCTGATGTTTGCTATAGGTTAATAGTATGGTTAATGCTATGGTAAACGTTATATTATGCAAGTCATCTTTTTGGCGTTGAAAGACACATTAATTTGGAAAATTTTTGCAGAAATCAAATAAGTGATTTTAATGAAACTTTCGGGACTTATGTTGGAAATTATACAAATAGTAACGGGTCTCCTCATTGGATGATGAATCCACCACATTGTTTTAAGACAATCCTGTTGATTGGCTGAATTAAGCCGACCTCGTTTTGAACTTTTGGCGGGCTTAGAACGGAAGGGAAGATTTCCGGCCTCTTTTGGACTGCCGGCTCCGACAAACACGGTTGCATTTTAGCACCGCTCCTGTCTTATACGTTGCCGCGGGGCCTACAATAGGCGCCCTCATGTCTCTATTTCCGAGACAGTTATACCTAAATCAAGGTATTTTTATTAGGCTAATGCCTTATCATTTTATTCAGAGAGACTTTCTCCAAATCCTTCGTACCCTTTGCGGTATCCTTTTTTGGGCAATTGCCTTACTAGTAGAGAAACTTCTCTAAGAATTCTTCAAGGCGAGTACATCGACCCTCTTTCGACCGAATGGAAACGGCTGTAAGAACCAGACCTCAGAAGAATAATTCCTGAACGTCGCGGAATTTGCAGCTCCATACGTAAACTTCACCCCCTTCCAAGACGAGGCCGAACTCCCTCAAGTCACCAGAAGGAAGCTAACTACCGTCTCGAAAAGAGACAATATACCAAGCTAAGCAGTAGCTGCAAAAGTCAACACATTTTTGCAAGACTAATAAACTAGTTGTTAAAACCCAGGTATGTCTTGTTATATTTGTTGATTTCCATCTACTGCTTGAGCTCTGAGCTATGTGTGAATAATTTCTCACATAGCTTTTATTCACAAATGAATGGACTTATTTATGCAATTATTATTTTTTCTAATCTTGGTAGAAACATTTGTTTGTACATCTGTTACTCTACATCCAATTAATTTAATGAAATTTCTAGAAATTCAGTATTGATCTACATTTTTTTTTATTAGTTAAATGCCGGACTTCTTTGGGAATATAAATCGTGTAATTTTTTTTTTTCTACGAAACCACTTTTCCGAAAATTTGCTCCGAATAGTAAAATAAATTAATGCATTAAAACTACGCCATTTTTAATTTGGATAAAGTTTTACTTGATTTTATAAATAATAAGATTATCATATCCTGAAGAAAGAAAAACATTTTTGATGAATAATGAACATTTATAAGGATTGTCTTCATTTTTTTTCGTTACTAATTATGATGATTTATAAAGTTTCAAACATTTTTTCAATTTCTTCCAGTCGCTCAGTATCTTCGGTTATTAATTTATTAAGTAAAGACTATATTTACAAATCGAAAATTGAAACGCTTCATGCAAATAATTTAGAATTAAGATTTTTTAAATAAATAAAAAAAAATTAATGTTAAACTGCGCAATTTTTGTTTTTAATATGGTATCTTATAAGACACTTATTAAACGATAGGTCACTGTTTCAACATTTCAACCTCGGTGATTAAGAAATATTTTTATTCTAAATTTTATGCCATAAACAAGTAATATCTTTCAAATCAGATTATAAATTAATTTAAATTTGCTTTTTTCCGCAAAATAATGTGTCATAGATCTATATTTTATTTTTGCAAGGAGAATAGCAGGGGCACCCGACCAGATATGGCAACAGTATTCAAAACACGGGCAGATGGTAGATTTGTATAAGTGCAGGATAGATTCAGACGGAAAGAATTTCCGGGCCCTGCACAGAGAGATCTGACTTTCATAGCAGCGGATTTGGCAATGGATTCGACGTAGTCATTCCGCTTGAGGTCCGCTGAGAGTGTCAGGCCAAGCAGGCTTAGTGTTTTACTCTCTGGGATTATAAAAGAGAATTTTAAATTATAAATTAAATTATAAAAGAGAAGCTGGCAGTTTTAGATTAGACAAAACAATATTATAGAAATAATAAATGAATATATGAATATATATATTAATACATGTTTCATTAAATAGTATAGACAAGTTATGTCTATTTTATGCAATTTTTTTTCATATTCTCTGATAAGCTTAACAGCATTATCATTAAATGAAGAAAGAAAATTTCAATATTGATACATAATTTTTAATAATCCAATCTGAGCTTTCGGCTTACATAAGCCATTTTCAAATATGTCAATTACATTATATACTATAAACACGGGCAAACCAGAATGACAAACTGTTTTTGTTGACATGGAAGATTACCAAGCAACAACAAACTGGTACAATTAAGACATTGGAAGCAAATGTCACATTACAGCTCATGACGTCACACATGACCAAGCGAGAGCGAAAACAAGATATATTAAGTATGGGAAGCCATTGGCATAAACTAATGGCTTCTGTTAATAATTATAGGCATTTCAGGATATTTGTGGAGATTTCATAGTTTATCTTGTTTAGGTTAGGTTTCAAATGTTTTATGTAGGTACCTCCATTACATCGCCAAAAAACCAGCAAAGTATGAATTAAAAAGGTTCAAAACTTAATAAAACGAACTTTTTCTATCAAATTAATTATAATATTAATAAGAGAAAATATCAAAGTAATTTTTATTTGTTTTATAAATTTTTTAAATCTCTTTTAACATGTTCGAAATTTGGGTAGAAAATTTTGTTTTGATTTGAGTTAGCGTTGCAGAAAATCTTACGACTGTTTACAATCGATCACGTAATTTTTACTTAACTCACTTTTTCGGTGACAAACACATTAATTTGGAAATTCTCTCAAAAATCAATTAATTGTCGGATTTTAATGAAACTTTCAGCACTCATTTTGTACATATATAAATCTACCATCTGCCCGTGCATTGAATACTGCTGCCATATCTGGTCGGGTGCCCCTGCTGTTCTCCTCGGGCTTCTCGATAAGGTTCAGAGGAGGGTCTGTAATGTGATAGATACCGACTTGGCAGACCGCCTGCAGTCTCTCTCCCACCGGCGCGACGTGGCTTCCCTGTGTCTCTTCTATAAATACTTTCACGGCTTCTGCTCCGATGAACTTAGATCACTGGTGCCCCCTAAATACGAATTTGAACGAGATACTAGATTAGCAACTAGATCCCACCCTTTTACAGTGAAACCGATAAAATGCAACCGCAACTTCTACTCCAACAGTTTCTTTCCTCGCACTTCTCGACTGTGGAATTCCCTTCCAAACGATTGCTTCCCCGACGGCTACAATCTCCAGGAGTTTAAATGTAAGGTCAATAGACACCTCCTAACACACTAACCTGCTCCCATTCTATCAAGCACTCTTCCCATCTGCCCAACCCTAATCCTCGGTATCCTTACTCATCTGTCACCTTTCTCCTGACATTCCCTATGTCTAACCACTCCTTCTCTTTACCTTCCCCTATGTAGCCCTATGCGCAATAGTGGCAGTGGAATGCCTTGCTTGGGGTGAGATGATTAAAAAAAAACTCATTCACAAATGAATGAAATTATTTTTGAAATTATTTTTTTTTTAAATATTGATGAAAAAAAAATGTAACTTTTACCCCACCATGTAAATTCATGAACTTTTAATAAATTTTAATTGTCTGCAAATTATTTTTTAATTAAACGCAGAACACATCGGGGCATATAAATCATCTTTTTTTTTTTTTATTTAAAATTATTCGGCACTATCCGAAAATCTGCTCCGAAGAGTAAAATAAAAAATACAATAAAACTCTGATATAATTTAATTTGATAAACTTTTAATTTCTGGAATAAATAATAATAATAATTAAGGACATTATAGTCTGAAGAAAAAATATTTTTTGATTACTAATACAGTTTTAAAAGAATTGTTTTCATTTTTTTATTATTATAATAATTCATAAAGTTTTAAAAATATTTTTAAAATCTTTTAAAGAAATTTGTCCTTTTTATTTTAGTTAAAAATTGATGATTATATTGCCTATCAAAAAAAATAATAATAATTTTTCAACAATTATATTTTTAAAATAAGTAAAAAAAAAATTGTGTGTAAATAAATATGTTCATTTAAGTTCGATGTTCCATAGGGGTCACAAAAAATTTCCATAGGGGTAGTATTTATTTTAGAAGTTAAAAAGTGTTTTGGATTATTCCCCGTACATGGAAAATGACAGAAACCGCACTTTGAGTCTGATTCAAGTCTCTTCAAGACGTTTGTAAAATTCAGCAGCCTGTTTTGCATGTCATTCCTTAAACATTTAAAGCAACTTTTACATTTTAATTCCTAATTTTCTAATTTTGTTTAAAAAAAAAATAATTGTGAAATTCACAATTTGTGGAGGTACCTAAAAATAATATGAAAAATAGATATTAAATATAACATATAATGCCATAACATTTCATAAATTATTGAGTTACCTCTGCTATTATTTTCATTGTTATTAAATTGTAAATTTTTTAAAAGAAAGTTTTATGTTATTTTAATTTTTATTTTTCATAAAACATCTTCAAACGTAAGCCAACAAAGCTAAACTAACTAAAATTCCATCAAATATTGGATAATTGCTAAAAACTGTTAAATTTTTAATTTTAACATAGTTAAAAAAAAAAAACGATTTGTATGAATAAGATTTATACCAAATTCGTCTTCCATACTTTTGGCCGGATACTGTAAATCATCAGTTGTCGGTTGCTGCTAAGGTGCTGATGAAGTGTTGACAGCTGTGATAACAAGGCTACCGTAATTGAGAAATGCTTTTTCAAACATCTTTCAAGCAGTAAGCAAGTAATTCTTGTTTCAAGTCAACTTAAAGTAAGTTTAAATTCGGTAATTATTTTTGTAAGATTTTTAAAACCGAGAATTGACTTCTGTTTACAATTTATAAAAAATGGCAGAAAATTTGAAATTATAAAAAATTTTTTTTCAATTTAGAAAAATTTTGATTCTGATCAATATAATTTCGGTTTAAAACACACCAGGGTATTTTGCTTACTGGAATTACTAAATTCAATCCCTTGGCTTTCAATTAAAGCTAATTTTAAAGCTTGAAGATAACTTATTTATTTTTAAAACTTCAATTTAAATTTAAGTATAAAGAAATGAGGGGAGGTACCGAGTTTTATGCATATAGCTTCGAGAATATTTAGTTTTTATTTATTGTATTTATGTTTAAATATAGTTGAAGTATACATGAAAGCGCTATCTTCATTCAGAACGTTGCTCTCCACTTTTACTTTAAAATAGTTTTTTTTCTCTTGAACTGGTTAAAAACGATGGTTAGAAAACCCAGTCTTCTCGGTTGCTTAACCTATAGTTGAGGCAGGGAAGAAGAGATAATTTCCTGTTTCCCCCCAACGGTGTTTTGCAAATTTTGAATGCAACAAACTAAGCCGAAATTTGAACTCGGCTCGCCTATTCCACTTTCTTCGCCCACGGACGTCACGCTATCTGCACATCTTAACATGTTCTGGGTTCGAATGCAATTGTTGTTAAAGTGGAAATCTGATTATTGTCTGTTTTTTTTAATTGTTATCCCAGAATTGGTATTGATATTGGAGTGCTAAAGGAAGACACTTGGCTTTCAAGGAAGGAATTTCAAATCTATGGGGGAGGAATTTTCGTCAGAGAAGGAATGGTGCTGCGCTGGATGGCCGAGCGGTCTAAGCGCCAGCCCCAAGGTAGTAATTATACCTTATTAGCACGTATAATTCTCGACTACACGAATGTGTGCATGGGTTCGATTCCCAAACCTGACAATTTTTAGATGTGCGTTGTGGTGCAATGGATATCGACTCAGAATGAGAAATCAGGGAGCCGAAATTCCAGGTGAATTTCTTGCATTCACTTAGGCACAAATACTCTTTGGAAAGGTATTAATCCGTCTCTTTCCTCCAATTATGGGTTAAATAATAAGACAGATTGGGTTCTATAGCCTTGGCTGGCAACCAGTCTACCGCAGAAAGTAACGGCAACCTACTGCGGGATAATGTTCTGCCCAGTCAGTTATGTCTCTTTCGAGACATGATCGCCCAAAGCGTGTATCACATATGGCACTCAACTGACTGAGTATGTCATATATGTATGAGTGAAAAAAAAAAGATGTCAATTAAAAATGAGGAACAAAGTGAGGAAACGTTGGTATCAAACAAATACTGCAGGAGAATTAGTAGAAATTTTGACGTATGCGTTTCATTAATCATACCCGTGATACCAAAAGTTAAAGAGAACGAACGCCAGCGCGCACCCATACTCTCCACGGGCGTAAACCAAAGCCCTTACACACGCAGAAAACCTTCACGCTTAAACGCACTCTTCCTTAGCCAAATGCTGGCTAGACACGCATATACACGCTTGCGTTCGCACATGCAAAGAAACTGAAACACACACATGCGCATGCAAGCAGGTATACACACACACACACACACACACTGGAAAGCACATTCCCATACAACCACACTCACACGTTCATCTAATTCATGTACAATATATTGCAATAAATATATGTTTGTGTATTCCCCTACCTGTACCCGTTTCAGCATTCAATTATCCCGCAACAGGTTGCCAATACCTGCTGCGGTAGACTGGTTGCCAGCCAGGGCTATAGAACCCAATCTGTTCTGTTATTTAACCCATAACTGGAGGGAAGGGACGGATTAATACCTTTCTCATAGGTATTAGCGTAAGAGTGAATGCAAAGAATTCAACTGAAATTCGAACGCGGCTCTCCGATTTTTATCCGAGCCGATATCCACTGCACCACAACGCACATCCGTCAGGAAACGCTTACAGCACCTGGTATTCACAAGCAGTAAGTAAGTACTGACCAGGCTCATCGTTGCTTAACTTCGGTGATCGGACGAGAACCTGTGTATTCAACGTGATATGACCGGTTTGCGTATGCATGTGCATGTGATTCTGTGTATATTTATGTGTGTTCGTGCGCACGTATGGATGTGCGTGTGTGCCTGTGCGTACGACATAGTAACCATGTTTTTATCACAATATTTAAATAACTTTAAGATTTTGGCTGAAGTCGTTTAAAGTCAATCCTCACGCTTGCCCCTTTGGAAAAGGCATGTATCCAGATCCCTGCTTTATTGTCAGACATCTTGAAAAACGTCTCGTCAACGGTATGTCACACTGGTTGATGGAAAATTGAGTGAGTGTATAGATTTTGGCAAATCCTACCTCTTGTGCAAACCACGACAAAGTATATATATATATATATATATTATAGTTTAGAACATGTTCAAATTACTATCTACTACAAAGTGTACATTTTGTTTCGACATTGAAAGGACAATGTCTTATCAGGTAAAAAAATAGCGTTTACTATCTGATGAGACATTGTCCTTTCAATGTCAAAACAAAATGTACACTTTGTAGGTAAACTGTAATTTGTACATGTTCTAAGCTATAATTTAAAATAAATATTCATAGCTCTATTTCACTATTTTAAATTAATGTTTTGAACATTGTTAATATTTTCTTCATTCCTTATTCACTTGTATATATATATATATATATATTATGTTTTAGAATGTGTACATTATTTTTTAATATTTTTTAAAATAATATACATGTTCTAAAACTTAATTTATATTAAATATTCACAGCTCTATACAACATATATCGAGCACTGTTTTAAGTTAATGTTTTGGACGGGAAAAATTATTTCTTTGTTCTATATATATATATATATATATATATATATATATATCCGAGTGGGTACAGAACAAAGAAATAATTTTTCCGTCCAAAACATTAACTTAAAACAGTGCTCGATATATGATGTATAAAGCTGTGAATATATATATATATATATATAGAGAGAGAGAGAGAGAGAGATAGAATAAGTAAAGAACAAGTAGGAAAAAAGTGTCTTTAATCTAACATGTTTCACTTATAACAAGTTTCTTCAGAGATTTATTAAGGACAAATAATTTAAAAATCGGAGAGACTATTTTTGAATGAGATATAGTTTGAGGATGTGCGTTGTGGTGCATTAGATATCGGCTCGGAACGAGAAATCGGGAGCCGAGTTCGAATTCTAGCTGAATTCATTCCATTCACTTACGCGCAAATACCCTTGCGAAAGGTATTAATCTGTCTATTCCTTCCAGTTATGGGTTAAATAACAGGACAGATTAGATTCTATAACCTTGGTCGGCAACTAGTCTACCGCAGAAACAATGGCAACCTACTGCGGAATAATCTTCTGCCCAGTCAGTCATGTCTCGAAAGACACATGATCGCCCAAGCGTGTATCACTTATGGCACTTAACTGACTGATAGTTTGAAAGGTCAGATACGTGTCACGCGTGATAAAGCAACGGATGAATATTAAATGTAAAAGATAAAACTTGTGTTTGTTTAACTGTATGTGTAAACGCGTTTTTTTTTATATATAAAATAAGGGAAAACAGTTATGAATGTATACGTTGAGAGAAATCAAATGATGGAACGGTTTCTATCTAAATAACGCGAGAACCACGTATGAATCATAAACGAAATATATTTCTGTTAAAATTCTAGTAAAAATAATGTTAACAGGTTCGATCTTTTAGCATTATCTTCATAATTTGTTTTGTTATTGGCCGTAAACCAACTTGTTGAAAGTGTGGAGAGACTGGTCATCTCCCCTCTTACTGCTCTTGTTCTTACGGATGTTTTCTAGTTCTAGTTTTGCTTTATGTGGTGTTGTGTTTGTTTTGAAAGCCTGCATCCTAGAATTTTTCAAAGAACATGTTCATTTCATTTGAATTGTTGTTTTTGTTAAAGGAATATTTAGATTTATTTTTTACTATTGAGTTATTGGTAGTGTTGAAAAAGGCGGTGCTGTAGTCATTATGAAAAAAACTTATTACAAAACAAATTATTTAAGATATGCTAGGAGATGAAAATAACTACAAAAAATCAACCAAAATATATATGAAAACATCACATCAAAAATAAAAAAATCTCTGCCTTACACACAGTAGAATATTAACGAAAAAAAGAAAAAGATTCTCTTACAGATTTTACTTCAAAAACCAGGAATTTTTCCAGACTTCCAAAGATAAACAAATCAAACACCATTAAAGTAGCTATCCAGGAACAAAAATCGGAATATATTCACACCCCAAACCCCAGTGACCTTAAATTTAGACCAATTGTAGCAGGGCCAGCAGATTGAGCAATTTAATTGATAAAATATTACAACCATACACCAGAAAAATAAAAATTTACATCAGAGACAGCAATCATTTCCTAAGCTTCAAGCTACAAAAAGTAGACCCAGGTACACTCATAGTAACTTTTGACGTGAACAGCCTGTTCAGCAACATACCCCATGAACTAGGAAAACAAGGCATCACAAATACCATTATGGACACTTAAAGTATCATAACATTTTTTTAAAATCTTATCACCCCGAGCAAGGCGGTAACGCCACTGATGCGCAGGGGGCTACGTAAGAGTGAAAAGATTGGAAAAGAGAAAGCCGGAAATACCATCCTAAACAGGAAACAAGGGATGAGCCTCTTCACCTGTTCAATAGACGTGGGTGGAGTGTAAACCGGGCGATAGTTTAGTCTATCTACTCCAATGAAGTTTATCTACTCTAATATATATTAAGGAAAGTTCCGGAGATTAAAGAAATGGATTATCAACCGAAATATTTAATTTATTTTTTGAACATTATTTTTAATAGACGCACACAAATAAATTAAACATGTCAGTTGTTAATCCATTTCGTTAATCGCCGGGACTTTCCGTAGCAATATCTGTTAACATTTGCTTACAGTACGATACACTTTCAAAGGAGAAATGAATATTTACGAGAAATCGAAAATTTGTGTTTATAAGGCTTAATTCAGCTTCGTCTCCTGTGAACTCATTTGTGTTCGAGCGGCTAGGACGCATCAGATCAATTAATGGCTTCCTCTATGTTGTTTGGGGACACAGGTTCGAATCCTGCCGAATGACACATATTTTCATAACAAAATTTCTCAGAAATATTGAATCCTGTAGAGTCATATATATAAATACACTGATTAAAACAGATTACGCAAATACAAGTATTTATTAAAAATAAAATTCAAATAAATAAATTTTATATATATATCGAATATTTTATTAGATGTTCAATCAAATGTGCGCTGTGCTGCAATGGATATTGACTCGGAACGAGAAATCGGAGAGCCGATTTCGAATTCCAGTCAAATTCGTTGCATTCACCTACGCGCAAATACCTTTGGGAAAGGTATTAATTCGTCTCTTCCCTCCAGTTATGGGCTAAATAACAGGACAGATTGGGTTCTATAGCCTTGGGTGGCAACCAGTCTACCGCAGAAAGTAACGGCAACCTACTGCGGGATAATGTTCTGCCCAGTCAGTCATGTCTTTTTCGAGCCATGATCGCCCAAGCGTGTATCACGTATGACACTCAACTGACTGAATCAAATGTAAGGCGGGTTTTAATTTTTGCATTTTCGAAAACAACATCATCTTTACAAAGTTTCGTCTATGACTAGAATAAAGGTAATATGATGGAATGTGACCGAAACTTGTAAAAAAAAAAAAAAAAAAAAAAAAAAATGAATTGTTATCGACGGGTGATACCGAGGCTCTTACCAGAGTCCTTTAATTCAACAAAATGATCATTCCTTTAACAATTTCCTCGAGCCTTGTTTTATTAGTAGCAACCATTAGTCATCTAATGCTATGTGAGATAGGTTGCCATGGTAACTGCGTTGAAGGCATGTTAACAGCATTAAAAGGGAATAAAGAAAGAAGAGCGATGCTCGTTTCTCTCCCTGGTTTCTCGACAGGAAGTAGGGTCACTCGAAATATGTCATGAGAAAAGAAATCGTACATGAATATAAGTTATAGAAAGAAAAGCGGAAAAACGTCTTTAAATACACATTCTTTAAAAGCGACGGGAATTTTGGTGAACTAAAAGGAAAAGAAATATTTTGGTAGCTAAACTACCAAAATATTTCTTTTCCTTTGGCACCATTCATAAAGGTGACTGCAATGTCAAATGCACAATTTCAGATTTGATTCGACAAATGTTTTAACAAGAAAATAAATTTTAACCAACCGACGTTGGTATCATTTTTAGGATATACTTTTAAATTTTGTCTAGAAAAAATAAAAAACGAAAAAGAAATTCAAAATCGAAAACCTTGTTAGCAACTCGAGCACGTGTGCTTATCAAAATAACTTGTATAAAATAATGTGTGCGTGTATATCAGTCAGTTAAGTGCATAATACACGCTTGGGCGATCATGTCTCGAAAGAGACATGACTGACTGGGCAGAAGGTTTTCCTGCAGTAGGTTGCCATTATTTTCTCCGGTAGACTAGTTATTAAACAAGACTATAAAACTCAAGCTGTCCTGCTATTTAACTCATAGCTCGAGGGAGAAGAGACACAAGGGTATTTGTGCCTAAGTGAATAAAACGAATTCAACTTACAAATACCCTGTCTGCATATAAGAGAGAGGAAAGGTGAGAGATACAGAGGAAAATATATATTCGTTTTTATATACAATAATAAAGTTAGGAAAATTAATGACTAAGTGGAAAACGTTTTTGTTGATGCAACTACACATGCGCACAAAAGGGAGGAAACCAATTTTAAACTTTTAAATTTAATTTTTATCTTATTCTTTTATTTAGATGTAGTGGGTTAACAGAAAAAATGGTATAAAAAAGCGTAAGAAAAACAAAGCAAGAATTTTAAACATGAAATTATTTAGTATTGTCGATAATGCGAATGCGAGCTGATATCTCTATGTGGGCGAGGCCTGGTAAGGTGAAAGAAGGTGGGGTTAAAAAGGACAGGAGTTGATTCGTTTGCAGGGTCGGTTGACCAAGGTTACGATAGTGACGTCGAGAGAGGCTTGAAGTGGATTATTGAAGCGGATTATCTGTCTCAACCGTTTATGGGTTGCTTTCCTAAAACGAATGTAATTGCTCGCAGACTCATCTTTTTTCATGTTTTTTTTTTTGACGGCAACGTTGGTGATTAGTTTCATAATATATATATATATATATATATATATATATGTATATATATATATATATATATATATATATATATATGATCGATACTCGTATTTGAGTAGATATTCTGTTTATAATCAAACACTATATATATTTATTTATAACGGCCTGATTATTTACGATGAATTGTTACGAAACTGTGTCATTCGGCAGGATTCGAAATTGTCGGTTTGTTTATAACCATTTCGTTAATCTTCGTTAATGTCCGTAACATGTTGGCATTACAATACATTTCAGAGCAAATATGGTTATTTGCATGAATCGAAAATTGTGTTATATAGGCTTGATTTAATTTCGTTTAGTTGGTCATTCGTGGTCGAGAGGTCTAAGACGCATCAGATTGCTTGGTGGCTTCCTCTATGTAGATCGGGGTCGCAGGTTCGAATCCTGCCAAATGACATACATTTTCGGAACAAAAGAATGATCGTAAATAATCAGGCGGTAGAAATAAATATATACACTGTTTGATTACATATATATATACGAAATTTTCTGAAAACTTAACTCCGGTATACTTTTAATTTATTTGTTTAAACATTATTTTTAAATAAATTAATTATGTTTCTGAGTTAATCCATTTAGCAACGGATTTTGTAACGGATTTTTAAAATAAATTGTCTTTGTTTCCATTAGGATATGAAAGCAGAACATATATGAATTCCTCGAAAAATTGTAAAAATGTCTGTTTAAAGGTATTATTTCGGACATTGATTATAAGTTCTTCGTGGTCGAGCGGTCTAACGCAAGTCAGATTAACTGAGGATTCGAACCCTACAGGAGGACGCATATTTTCTAATAAGATTTCTCTATTATTCGGGTCAGTAGATGCAAATAAAATTACTGTTTAATAATAAAAACAGAGTGTCTACTCAAATATAAGTATCTATTAAAAATAATGTTTGAATAAATAAAATAAAAATATATTAGAATTAATCCATTTCGCAACAGATTTCATAAAATAAAATAAAAAAAATTGTCTCGTACATTAGGACACGAAAATAGAGCAGATATGAATTCTTCGAAAAATCAGGCAAATGTGCATTTAAAGGAATTATTTCGGACATTGACTGTATGTCCTTTGTAGTTGAGCGGTCGACACGTCAGATCAATTGACAGTTTCCTTAGATGACGCAGGTTCGAATCCTGCCGGAGGTCGCATATTTTCCTAACAAGTTTCCTTTTTCGATTATTCAGGCCAGTAGATATAATATATAAGTGTTTAATTATAAATATAAATTATATATTATATTATATAATACATAATTGTCTAATTATATATATATATATATATATATATATATATATATATATATATAGTATTTAGGATATTTGTTTCATGGGATGGATGTTATGCGTGGATCTCTTGCGCAGAGGAGGAATTTTTCTTTGTTTTGTTTTCTCAAAGAGATCTAATTTCATGCAGAGTACAACAATCACTAGATCAACCACAGTAAAATTTGCGTCCAGAATCTTACAGAATTTCACGTATTACATAATTTTATTTGAAATTATTATTATTAGCTAATTTTATTAGAGTGGATGTAATCTAAAAAGCCAGAGTAGAGTAAAAACACGTGAACATATAATTTTATTTATTACTATTAATGTTCTTTCGCTTGATATCAAGCACTCTGTTTGCAAAGACTACCCGCCTTAAAAGCGTTATTTTTTAAATATCTTTGTCGACATTTTTATTTTTGTTTTGCAAAAGAAAATCTTTATTAATGTTATATATCTATCTATCAGAAAGACAGGAAAGTCTCATTAGAACAAAAGAAATGAGTATTGGATTGCTATGTGATATTTGTCCTTCTGTATGGAAGTGAATGCTGGACAATCTTATCAAGGATGAAGGAGAGGCTTGAGGCAGCAGAAATGTTATTTTACAGAAGGATGCTGAGGATACCATGGATGGAGCACGTGTACAACGATGAGGTGTTGGGAAGGATGCAAACGAGAAAAAAACTGATACTAAGTATCAGGAAGAGACAAATGAGATTCCTGGGACACGTAATGATTAATGAGGGCTTGGAGAACTTAATACTCACAGGTCGGATAAATAGGAGAGATATGGGAAATCAGCGCGAGACGTACTTGTTAAGTCTGAGCAAATGGTTGACGAAGCGGGGCTTAGAAGAGATATCAAGGGAAAAAATATTGAAAGCTTCAAGAGACTGAGCCAAGTGGTAGTCCATGATCGCCTACGTCCTGAAAGGACACGACCTATGAAGAAGATCTATCTATGATATTGTATTGATGCAAAAGGCGAATATCCCCAATTGATCTAGCTGAAGTAGCAATGGTCACGTCACAGCTGCTTAGTGACGTCATTTCATAGACTGACAAAAGTGGCTAGTCCGTCACTCAGTTTCAAACCGAGCGGTTGCCTTTTACGGAGTTTTGTTCAAGAAAACCAGCCACCACGTAGTGCAAGTTCATGGCACCGATTTCCTGTGGAACTATATCTTCACCAGATATAGAAATTATCTCCGGCTTGCAGTTTTCATGTTGGGAAATGTCCACGGCTAGCCATTTCCCGTTTGAGAAGAATATGACCTCGCTAATGCCATAGTAGCTAAATCAGACCTACTCTAATCTGGAATGCTAAATATGCTGCCCCCAGAAACACAGAAGAAACTATGAAAGGCTAAATGCCGTCTGGAATTACTACAAGTAAGACTCTCCCTTTTTTAATATTTCACTTTGCTTGTTGTTGCATACATGTTATAGTTTCTCTGCGTGGCAAACCAAATTATTACATAATTCAACACAATCATAGTAAAAAAAAGCATATTATATATAATCAGCAATTCACAGGAATCACTCCTTCCGGCTTTGTCGGAGACACGCGTGTGACCGACCATAATAGGCGCCTTTCTGCCTCTGCTCGTAATCAGTGCAAGAAAATCCCGAATGATGCTAAGTTGTTGTTTACTGAAAGATTGAAACAGCGTATATCATCTCATAAGTTCGTCTTCAAAGACTACTAGCAACTCTGTAAACATGTGTTAAATAACAGCAGGCCCTCAATCCCCACTTTCATCAATGAATTTGAGGTCCTCACATCTTCAGCGGACAAGGTTGAATACTTTGCTCGCAGATTCTGGACATTTGATTCGTCTATGGTATCCGCACCCGACTTCCCACCTAGAACTGAAGCTCAACTTAGTGACGTTCACATTACTCACTCGTTAGTCTCTAACATAATTTCAAAGCTTGACCAACATAAGGAGAGCTAAGGTGACGGAATCCCAATCCTTGTCCTGAATAAATGTGCCCCTGAACTCTCCTCTGTCCTCTCCAAACTCTACAATTACTTCCTCTCTGCTTCTTTTTTCCTTGCCTGCTGGAAATCCTCTTCTGTGGTCCCTGTATTTAAGAACACAGGTGAACCCTCAGACCTCTCCAATTATCGCCCTATCAACCTGTTACCGATTTTTGGCAAAGTGCTCGAGGCTATCATTAATGCTAAAGTGGTTCAACATCTCACAGCCCATGACCTCTTCTCTGATAAATAATATGGTTTCCGCTTCACCAAGTCTACTGTTGATATGTTTCCGACCATCACAGAGTATACATACTAGGCTCACGATAAGAACGGCGAAGCTCAAACTATTGCACTAGATATCTCCAAATCATTTGACAGTTTGGCATGCAGGGTCTTCTACGCAAGCTCTATGGCTATGGTATAACTTGCCGATTGTTTGACCTAATTCAGTCTTTCCTTTCAAATCAAATAATGACGGTAGTATTGAATGAGCATGCTTCCAGATACTATCATACGAACGCGGGTGTTCCTCAGGTCTCTATTCTATGTCTTATGTTTTTTCTGATCTTCATCAATGATCTTCCTGGATCCCAAGTAAGCATTTATGTTCAGCATAACAATTTACTCCTGCCTCGATAAGAAATCTACCGATGCTGACAAAGCAAATTTAGCTGCTGAGCTTGAAAAGAACCTCCAATCTTTGGTGAACTGGAGTAAAAAATGGCTCGTAAATTTTAATGCTTCCAAAACGAAATTGCTATCATTTAACCGCTATAGACAACCGCTTCTGCCCACCATCAGAATGAATCAGACTAGTCTTTCTGAAATCAAAACACTGCGCCTCCTCGGCGTAAATCTATCAGCCGACCTCAAGTGGAATGACTACATTGAATCCATATCTAAATCTGCTGCCCGGAAGGTTGGTTCCCTTTGTAAAGCCAAGAAGTTTTTCTCGACTAAATCCATCTTACACATCTATAAATTTACCATCCGCCTGTGCATTGAATACTGCTGTTACATCTGGTCAGGCTCCCCTGCTATTCATCTCGGGTTTCTTGACAAAATCCAACGAAGAATCTGTAATGTAATTGATCCTGACTTGGTAGTTCAACTCCAGTCACTTTCTCACCGACGTAATGTGGCTTCCCTTTGTCTCTTCTACAAATATTTTCACGGTTTCTGCTCTGATGAGCTTAGCCCCCTGCTGCCTCCTCTGCATGAATTTACTCGAGCTACTAGACTAGCAACTAGTCATCTCCTTGACTCACATCTTTTCCCTGACAACCCTTTTATCATGTTCTTCTTCCTTTCCACTCCACTCTGATGCAGCCCTCTTCACACCTGTATTTTCATACTTTTCTTACCCATTCTCTGACAGCCCCTGTAACTTGTTCCTCTTTCTGCATCCCACCTCTTCCTTAACCCCCTGTGCACCAGTGGCAGTTCTGGCTTGCTTGGTGTGAAATGATTAAAAAAATCAAACAATCCAAATAGTTCCTTCATATATACAGGGTGTCCCAAAAAATGTTATACACATTTTAAATAATTGTAAACTTGGTGTTTATTATTTCAAAAATATAAAAAATATTTACAAGTATCAGTTTTTTGTTTTTTCACTGCATTTTGACTATATTTGAAATCATTGTAAATAACCAATAATTAAATTTTACAGATTCATTCCCTGAACACAATAATGACAGTCAATGTGTATACATTTTTAAGACACCCTGTACATGGTCATGTTTAATTCACACATTCTTATGTTACTTTGTTGGAGCTATACGCCTGAATGTGTCGATTACGGCTATAACCAGCAACGTCTTTCTGAACTCACTTTGCTTTTTTTTAAAAAATATAAGACACTGCTTTATTTAAGTGGTGATATATAAATAATTACCTTTTGTTGTGTTTTTTTGGCAATGTGATTTTTTTATAATCATATCGACCCAAGCAAGGCATTTTACTATCACTATTTTGCAGGCGGTTAGATAGGAGTAAGCCGTGAAATTATTGTAGAAGAGACACAAGGAAGCCACCTGGCGCCGGTGAGAAATTGACTGTATCTGAGCTACCAGGTCTGGATCGATCACATTACAAATTCTCCGTTGGATTTGGTCAAGGACACCTAGGTGGATAGCAGGAGCACCCGAGCAGATATGGCAGCAGTATTCAATACACGGGCGGATGGTAGATTTATATATGGGCAGGATTGTTTCATGTGGAAAAAACTTCCGGTCCCTACACAGAGAACTGACTTTCTTAGCGGCGGATTTAGCTATGGATTCTATGCAGACATTCCATTTGAGGTCTGTTGTGAGAGTTAAGCCGAGGAGGCGCAGTGTTTTGCTTTCAGAGAGACTAGCCTGATCCATGCTAATGCGGGGGCGGTAGGAGCGATTGTCTGTTATGGTTAATAGACAGCAGCTTTGTTTTGGAAGCATTAAAATTCATGAGCCATTTCTTACACCAGTCCACCACGGATTAGAGGTCCTTTTCAAGCTCGGCAGCGAGGTTTGCTTTGTCAGCCTCAGTAGATTTTTGATTAATGCTTGAGTTAACTGGAGTGTCCTCAGCGTATATGCCTACTTGGGATCTTATTACATCTGGGAGATCGTTAATGTAATTATTTCTAACAGTGTAAACTGTGGAGAAATAGTGAATGAGAGTGTACGCTTAGATATGTCTTTGTTCATAGTGCGAGTACGGAAATTCCAAAGAAACAATATGAGAGACTTGAATTTTCAGAATAGTTCTTTGTTGGTTTCGTAGAATGATCATATATGCCTAGAAGTAAGCTTAGTATACTGCATACATTTTTTAGTATAATGTTATCGCCCCAAGCAAGGTATTTTACTGCCACTGTTGTGTAGGGGTTACATAATTGGAAAGTTATGAGAAAGAGTGACAGGTTACAGGGGGTGTCAGGAAGTGGGTAAGAGAAGAATGAGAATACTGATGAGAGTGGAGTGGACGGAGAAAGGAGCATGATGAGAGAGAGAGAGGATGCAAGTTAGTGAGATAGGAGATGACTATTGACTTTACATTTAAATTCTTGGAGATTGTAGCTGTCGTGGAAGCAAGTAAATGGAAGGGAATTCCACAGGCGGGAAGTGCGAGAAAAGAAGCTGTTGAAGTAGAATTTGCGTTTACATTTTATTGATTTCTCAGTAAAAGGGCGGGACCTAGTTCCTAATCTTGTGGCTCAAGTAAATTTATATATAGGAGGCACCAGTGAGCTAAGTTTATCGGAGCAGAAGCCGTGAAAGCATTTGTAGAAGAGACACAGGGAAGCCACATTGAGCCGGTGAAAAAGTGCCTGTATCTGTGCTGCCAAGTCGGGATCGATCACATTACACATTCTCCGTTGGACTCTGTTCAATGCGACATGTAGTTCACTGGAGACTAAAGCATTCCCTAGGAATGAAACGAAACGCCTCTTATCTTTGAGGCACTTTGAGGTTAAAAGAGACATTTGCAACTTTTCTTATATATTAATTATTGATATATTATTATTACATTGCTTGATCAGCAAGTTGGGTCGTCTCATAATGATAGATACATATTTAAGCCGAAGGTTTCTAGGCTTTCTTTTAAATATTCATCTTTTTTGAAAAGAAATATATTTATACAACGTTTGCCATCCGCGAAATCTGATCCCCCCCACCAACTTTATGCTCAGTAAAAGCCTTAATCATGTTTCCGACTATTATATTCAGTCAGTCAGTTAAGTGCCATACGTGATACACGCTTTGAACGATCATGTCTGGGCAGAAAATTATCCGGCAGTAGTTTGCCATTGCTTTCTGCGGTAGACTGGTTGCTATAGAACCTAATCTGTCCTATTATTTAACCCATAACTGGAGGGAAGAGACGGATTAATAGCTTTCCCAAGGGTATTTATGCGTAGATGAATGCCAGGAATTCAACTGGAATTTGAATTCGGCTCCCCGATTTGTCGTTCCGAGTCGATATTCACTGCACCACAATGCACATTAGTTGAGCTCTACAAAAGCCAGTGTGTTTAAGTTCTGTGCATTAAAATCTGTTAGAAAAAAAAATCTCACGATATACGTCGCTGGCTTAGCTGATTTGAGGGGGTGTAAAAATTTAATATTATGTGCTTGAGTGCCAGGCATTTTTCCTCGGGTAACGCCTTTTCTTCTAGTTAGGTGCGAGCTATGGTCTCTATCTGTCACCTGAGGATAAACGCCGATATAGGCGGAGGAGCAATTTTTGTACCTATTTCATGTAAGCGTGGGCACTCATTCCAGTTTATTCTAAACTCTTTTCTGCTCGAATAAGCACGCAGTTAAAATACTTACACTAAGCTGGTACAGACGGGTGGGGCGTAGGTAAATTAATGTTTATAACGAAGCCCTAAAATATTGTCCTCAAGGCATTGCATCTTCTTTGTGAGATGGCCAGGGTCATAACCTGTCATCTGGGGGTGTTTTTTTTTTTTTTTGTTTTGTTTTTTGTTTTTTTTAATCATTTCACCCCGAGCAAGGCGGAAACGCCACTGATGTGCAGGGGGTTACATAAATGTAAAAAGATTAATTAGAAAAGAGTGAGGAGTACAAGCTAGTTAGAAAGGAACAATAGAAAGCCGAGAAAGAAGGTGCGATGACAGATACATAGGTGGAGAGAAAGGGAAGGTTATATAGGGGTGGGGAGAGACCTAGAGTCCAGTGGTTAGTAGATGAGTATTAACTTTGCATTTAAATTTCTGGAGGTTGTAGCCGTCAGGAAAGCAAGAATACGGGAGTGAGTTCCACAGGCGGGAAGTGCGAGAGAGGAAGCTGCAGGAGTAGAATTGTCGTCTGCGTTTGGCTATGGGAACTGCTGAGGCGGTTTGAAGGTCTTTTGTCCCTCGTCCATGTGCGCGTGATCTAAGTTCAGCTGAGTGTCACATTCCGTTCGATCGAACGTACAGATAAATCCATTAATATTTAATTAAAATAAGTTTTTCATCAATATATATTTTAAATGACATGAATTTACGTACCTCCACTCGATTGCCGATTACATGATGTTAAGTTGGCTCAAACTTAATAAAAACAAAGTTTTATCATCAAAATATTTATGCTATTATTAAGAGGAAAGATCAAATTTTGTTGTCGTTATTTTTTGAAATTTTTAATTCTTTTTAACACATTTGAAATTTCAATTAAAATTTCTTTTTTGATTTACCGTCAGCGATTCACCCTGTGTATACATAATGTGACTATTAAGCAAAACGTTATATTACGCAAGTCGTTTTTTGGCGTTGAAAGATACATCAATTTGAAAATTTTTGCGAAAATCAACTAATTGTCGGATTTTAATGAAACTTTCTGGACTTATTCACAAATGAATGAAATTATTTATGAAATTATTATTTTTAGAAAATCTTGGTAATTTGTTTTACATTTGTTACACCCACTTAATTAATTACCTAAAACTTCTAGAAATACATTATCTATACCAATTTTTTATTTATTAGTTAAATGTAGGACTCATTGGGGAATGTAAATCATCTAATTTTTTTAATTACCAGACTATTTTTCCAAAAATCTGCTCCGCGTAGTAAAATCAAAAATGCATTAAAACTACGCTAGTTTTAATGTAGATAAAGGTTTAAATGATTTTATAAAAAATATAATTTTAGAATATCATATTCTAAAGAAGAAAAAAGTTTCGATAAATAATGAATTTTTATAAGAATTGTTTTCATTTTTTTCTTTGCTTATTAAAGTTTCAAACATCTTTTTAAATTTCTCCCAGTTACTCAGTGTATTCGGTTATTAATTCATTAAAAATAGACTTTATTGACAAATCGAAAATTCAAAAGCTTAATACAAATCATTAAGAATTAAGATTTTTAAAATAATTTCTATTTTTTGTATTATGTTAAACTGCACATTTTCTTTTACTATTGAGACTTATAAGAGACTTATCATTAAAAGGTCACATGTTTTAAGGGTTGTTCTCCTTACGAAATGTTAAACTGGGTTATGTCAACTTTTGGTCACCATACTTGCGGACTGATTGGTAGATGCTGTCATCGCCTACTTCATAGGTCAACGGGTTAGACCGTTGTGATTAAGAAATACTTTTATTCTAAAGTTCATACCATAAACCAGTAATATTTGTTTCAAATTAGATTAATTTAACTTTAAATTTGATAATGTTTCAAAAATAACGAGAAATATATATTTTATTTTTACAAGATTTTTTAAAACCAAGAATTAACTTTTGTTTACAGATGTGACGCTCGCTCAAAAAATAACGAAAAATTGAATTTTTTAAAAAAAATTTCAAAATTTTAGTTTCTAATTAATATAATTTCTGTTTAAAATACACCCGAGTATTTTGCTTCGTGGAAATAGTACAATTAAATGTTTTAGCTTTCAATTAAGTTAAAATTAAAGTTTCAAGAAAATGGTTGTATTTTTTTTAATTTTATTTATTTATTTATTTTTTTTTAATCATATCACCCCAAGCAAGGCGAAAACGCCACTGATGCGCAGGGGGCTACGTAAGAGTGAAAAGATTGGAAAAGAGAAAAACCGGAAACCACATCCTAAACAGGAAACAAGGGATGAGCCTCTTAAAGGTTCAATTTAAAACTTAGGTATCGATAATGGAGTAGAGGAACCTAAATGAATTTGTGTTTATTATTTTTAATTTTTGAGAAGGTTTAATTAAAAGAAAACTGAACATAGAATAGGCTGCGCCAGATATAGTTTGGTTAAAAAATGCAAATTGCTATAAAACCGAAACAACAACCTGAAAATTCGGGTCATGTTCTTAAACAGCCTTACCAGATCGAGACTTTTATGTGGTAATTTTCTAAGCGCATCTTAGATGCGACTGAAGAACTTAAAGTATGGGGCACTTAATGAGTATAGAACCCATTACTCAGTCATAATTGTTTTGACGAGACAAGCTCGTTAACCATTAAACAAATAAAAACATGACGAACAAATAAACAAAAACAATTTCTTATAACAAAAATTACAATTTTGGGAAGCAATGAGTAAGCGTGTGAATGTATCTGTGGGTGCGTGTATGAGTGCTTGTAAGTCCTTGACAGCTGTGGCAAAATTACATTCTGCGCAGTAGCTGTGCAGGGTATAGAAAAATTATTTATTTTCTAAGCGCGGTTTAAATATGGCGCAAGTCCAAAAGTATGAGGTATCAAGAGAGAATCGAACTCACTTCTCAGTTGTAATAGGTTACAACGAAACAAGTTGTCTAACCATTACACTGTGGTGATACATAACGAGCAAAGCGAGGCACCGGATGTTTGCACTCTCACGACCAGAAAGCAAATGACCAAAACTCGTCGGCGCGCACCCGGCTCCACGCAGATATTCCGGTAGAAAACTAAAAATTAATTCAAATATCAAATTCCACTTCGCGAGCCTACGCGAATTTTATTTATCGGCCAATGGGAAGCCCAGAATCAAATACGAGTGTGAATTCCCAAATGATCTGCTGGGATCCACGTAGACGAAATAAAAAGCCGATACACCAAGCATCGACAGACAGACAGACAGACAGACAGACAGACAGACAGACAGACAGACACAGATAGACAGAGAGAGAGAGAGAGAGAGACTTGTGAAAGCACGTGTGTAATTATTACTTCCCTTGACCAACATCAAGCGATTTAACTATGCTCGCCTCCCTTCCCTCTCATCTTATCCGTCGCTGTCTTTAAACTACTTACCGACCAAAGGAGCGGATACATCAAAGACATTCCTTATTTACAACGCTCCCACATTGATACGCACAAATTCTCTTTTCAGCTTTTATTGCCATGAACATTTTAACGTCAGTTGGATCCATATTTAAGGGATTACTTTCATTGTAAAAACCGTAATTGATATGTATATATATAAAATGTTATTTCTAAACTCAATTTGGTTTTCTTGATTTATAATCATTTTATGACTTATAGTGGGCTATCTACAACGAGGCCAAATTCCGTTAATCTGCAACAACATACAGCTACTCTCCACTAGAACGGATAACCCACTATAACACCACGTAGAGGTACGAAAAATGTGAAGTGTTTTTTAAAGTGAGCTACTTTTTTTTTTATACTAATACGACATAGGATGTGCGTTGTGGTGCAGTGGATATCGGCTCAGAACGAAAAATCGGAGATCCGAGTTCGAATTTACTTGAATTTGTTGTATTCACTTATGTGCAAATACCCTTAGGAAAAGTATTAACCCGTCTCCTCTCCCTCCACCTATGGGTTAAATAGCAGGACAAATTGGGTTATTTAGCCTTGATTGGCAATCGGTCTACCTCAGTAAGTAATGGCAACCTACTACAGGAAAATGCTCTGCCTCGCTAGTCATGTCTCGAAAGACAAGCGTTTATCATATATGGCACTTAACTGACTGACTGACGACAGGAACTTAGTGTCATGTGACTATATGTTTAAGAGAGATAATTTACTTCGGCTGCATACATTCCTGTTTGTTTTATTTATTTTTTATTTGTGGTTTGGACTGCCACAAACAAAAAATCAAAAGTGAATAACTGTTTTTGTTAAATTTACGACATGATCACGCCGGCGTGTGATCACCGATTTCTTCGAAACTTAGCGAATTTTTTCAACTGAAGTTTTTGCTTGTTTTTTTCGACAGTTTCTTTGTTGGTATATATACAGACCTTCACGTGTGCCACTAAGTGCAGGAACGCAAAAGCTGTTTGATTGTTGTTTACTGCAGATCAATACAAATATCGCCATCAAAGGATTTATGAATATTTCTGTGGCTAAGGGGTACGCATAAATGTTAGTGGATAACTATTAATTTGAGACGAGCCAAGATTTTATGGATATAATTTCCAGGTATCAAAAGTCTTTCCAATTCTGTTACATTGCCTTTTATTGCCATCAAGTTTTCAAAATACATCAATGGATATGGATAAGATAAGCAACACTTATTTCGTTCCATGGATGCGATTATAAGAGGAGATAATCAACGATGGAGACGTGACACTTGAGTAATGGGTAGTCAGGATTTTTATTATTTCCCAGTACTTTTAGTCTTGAGTCAAATTAAAACTAGATTACGGAATATTTGCCTTGTGGAGCAGATAAATCCGGAAAAAATAGTGGATCATTAAAACAGTGGATAAAAAATGAATATATTTCAATGAAACTTTAGACGCAATTAAGCACATATATTCTTCTTCGTTTTCTATGTTCCGTGTCATTTCAGGACGTAGGCGATCCACATTTTCCCATCCTTTGTAGTTCTATACCCTGCTCTGCCATCCATTGGCTCAAGCCCATCAAGTATGTCACGCGTTGCTTTCCCCTGTCTCTCTTCCCCTCTATCTGTCCTGTGAGTATCAGATTTTCCTAGCCTTTCTTCCTCATTACATGTCCCAGAAACTTAAACTGTCTCTTCCTTTTGTTAAGTATCAGTTACCTTTCCCTCCTCTCTAAAACCTCGTTGTGGTTTACATGTTCGATCCATAGTATCCTCATCATCTTTCTATAGAACCACATTTAGTTGCTTCAAGTTTTTCCTTCATCTGTGATGATATCGCCCAGCATTACGTAACAATCCAGTACTCTTTTCCTCGTTTCCAACGAAATTTCCTTTTCTCTCAATACTCTGCCTAACTTTTAGAATTCATCCTTGGCCATACAGATACGTCTTTGGATCTCAGTGGCGCACTTTCCGTCCTCTGTTGGAACACATCCAAGATATTTAAATTTCTGTACCTTCTTGATTTTAGCATCCCTGACATCGGAGGCTACCACTTGCTTGAACCAGGACCAGAAGCCAGAGCAAACCTTGGAGACGGCGTTCCTGTCTACGTTGGACGTGTTGTACCCAATGACTGCTTTGAGAGCCTCCTTAGTGTTGTAGGGCCTGCTATTAACTTCCCTCTCCAAGATACCACCCAAATAGTCGAGAGAATTAGTCTGGCGGTGAGAGGAGGCCAAAAGTAACGTGACTAGTGGTATGATGAATGAGTGGTGCCTATTGAATACATTAGATTTATAATTCAAGTTCTTGTCAATACGTCCATTTGTTCGCCTGCTGACGCGCATTTTCATGGATATTTTTCTAGGGTTCTCGTGGATAACGCCGGCAACGTCGGTGACGTACTTGGACGTCCTGGTGGTACCAGAACGCTTCTTATGATTCTTGTATTCTAGCCTGAAATTCCTCTAGTCGTCAGAGACCCATAGCTTTAGACCATGGTTTTAAGCTTTTTAAACAATTTCCTTTGTCTTTGTGGCCAGTGCGAAGACTCTTCATAGCAGCATCTCGATAATCGTATTTTAAAGACCTGTCTATTACTAAGCGTCAATAGCCAGACAGCTACTGAGGTGAAGTACTTACTAATGGCGCCCTCGAAACCACGCTACGCTGTGATGTCGTTACCCTGTTGTCCCACATTCTAGATTTCTCTACGCTATACTCTATATATAAATCCTATCATAATTCTTGCTTTAATTCCTTTGAACTGTCTTTCACATTCTTTCTGATTTTCAATACATTTCTAAAGTAAAATAATTAACAACGCGCTTACATTATTCAAACTCATCAACCAGCCGTCCGTACATGCAATACTGCTGTCATATATGGTCAGGCGCTCCCGCTGTTCATCTCACCGGCGTTACTTGGCTTCCCTGTGCCTCTTCTATAAATACTTTCATGGCTTCTCCTCCAATGAACTTAGATTACTGGTGCTCCGTAGGTATGAATTTACACGAGCTACTAGATTAGCAACTAGGCCCCACCCTTTTACAGTGAAACCGATAAAATATAAACGCAATTTCTACTCCAACAGCTTCTTTTCACGCACTTCCTACCTGTGGAATTCCCTTCCATATACTTGCTTCCCCGACAGATACAATCTCCAGTAAGGTCAATAGACATCTCCTATCACACTAACTCGCATCCATTCTCACAAGCTCTTTTTACATCTATTTCATACCCATCCTCGGTATAGTCATCCGTATATTTCCCTCCTCCTGACATTCCCTATAACCTGACCCTCTTTCTCATCACTTTCCTCTTATGTAACTCCCTGCGCAACAGTGGCAGTAAAATGCCTTGCTTGGGGTGAGATGATTAAAAAAAATACCAACGTCCACAAATTACCATCGGTGACAGTGACCTGAAGACAATGTCCCAGTTCAGTGTCAAACAGTTATGAAAGACTTCGATCAAATATCCTCAGCTCATTACGTTTTCACTTAAAACAGATTGTCTTAGGTAATTTGACAAAAAAGCTACTGAAGGTCGAAATTTATTTGTCTATATTTCTGAGATGAGGTAATATTTACTCTGGTCCTCATCTTTATTGTCATATGAGCTCATAGATTGCAATATGAGTCCTGGTAAAAAATGGTTACAGAGAAATTAGGTTCATAAGTCCCAGAAATTCATACACTGAGGTCCTCAAAGACACATGACCCAGAAGATATAGGCATTGCTTAGTTCCTGTGACCCAAAGAGTTGTGAGTTCAATACCAGGCGACAGTCGTGGTGAAAAAATAACTTAGAGAGTTAAAGAAAGATAACTTCATGGCTACCAGAAGTGGTATAGCACATGGAATGAAAATGATAACGCTAATTGATCAAAATAAAAAGTACGATTCGAAATTCCTAGCACCTGAAAAAGTCCGGAGCATACAACGGCTGAAACGTCGTAATTATGGAAATAACGATTAGGACAATAGACTGAACAATATAAATAATGTCAAAATTTATGTTATCGAAGATGGATTAAGAAACAAAGAAACAATGTAAAAATGATTACATGACATACATAAAAAGCTCAAATTTTAAAGAATCATGCAAACGCTTAAATTCATGCGACAGAAAAGACAAACAGAATGTTTAACGCTCTCCCTCTAAAGATTGGGTAATTATGCAATTGGATAGTCAGTCAGTGAGTTATGTACCATACATGATCCTTTTAGGCGATCATGTCTCGAAAGGAACATAACAGATTGGGCAGAAGATTTTCCAATTGCTTTCTGCGGTAAATTGGTTGTCAATCAAGGCTACAGGACCCAGTCTGTCATGCTATTTAGCTCACAGATGGAGGAAAAAGAGACGGATTAATTGGATTGTATTTATGTATTTTTGACGCATTTAACAGTTTATAACTGTAGCATAATACACAAACTTACAATTAAACAAATATTTTTTTAAGAGTTATGCACAAACATTGAAAGGAATTAAAAAAATAATTTCACCCCAAGCAAGGCGATAATACCACTAAGACGCATGGAGTTACTAGGAGTGAAAGTGAATGAGAAAACTTTAGTGAGGAAAAAGGACAACAAAGAAACAGGGTTGTTGTTGTATTTAAATGTTTGTAGATTTTGAGTGGCATAAAAGCAAGAAACTGGAAAAGAATTCCACGTGTGTGAAAAGAAATTATTAGAATAGAACTGGCGGTTGCATTTAGCTAGTTTAACAGTAACGGTGAGACCTAGTTGCCAACACAGTAAGACGTTTAAATTCATGCAGTCAAGGCACCGAAGAAAAAACTCATCAAAACAATTCCCATAAAAATATTTATTGAAAAGATAGAGAAAAGCCACGTTACGGCGGTTGGAAAGGCAAGATGTCAGGTTAGGACGGATAACATAGCAGTCATTTATTTGGGTTTTGTCAAGAAGCTCGAGATTTATTGCTGTAGCACCAGACCAGATATGGCAGCAATATTTAACGGACGAACGAATGCTAGATTTATACACGTGCAAGATAGCTCCTGATGAGAAATTGTCTGAAACGACACAGTAAACCAATTTTCTTAGCGGTAAACTTTGCAATTAATTCAGTATAATCACTCTAATTCATGCTAGTTTAAAACAAGGTACAAAGGAAGCAAAAAGAGCTTCTCCCCGGTGGTTAGCGTCAACCATGTTCCATGCTGGAGGAGGTCAGAAATGGTTCTTTATGGTGATTAAATGAAAGCAATTTTGTTTTGGAGGCGTTAAAATAAAGTTTACCACTGATGAATGTCATTTTTTTGCTAGTTTTACTTTATTTGACCTATTGGGTTGAGTAGAGGATGTGCGTTGTGGTACAGTGGATATCGGCTCGGAACGAGAAACCGGTGAGCCGAGGTCGAATTCCAGTTGAATCCATTGTATTCACTTACGTGCAAATACCCTTGGGAAAGGTATTAATCCGTCTCTCCCTTCCAGTTATGGGTTAAATAGCAGGACAGATTGGGTTCTATAGCCTTGGTCGGCAACCAGACTACCGCAGAAAGCAATGGCAAACTACTGCGGGATAATCATCTGCCCAGTCAGTCATGTCTCTTTCAAGACATGATCGCCCAAGCGTGTATAACGTATGGCACTTAAACTGACTGAACTAGTTTTGAACAGGAGTAAATAGTTGTGTCATCAGCATAAATATCCAGTTGTGAACTAATGACATCGGAATGGTCACTGAATACTGTTTATTCAAAAGAAGGCCTCTAGTCAGAACGTTCACCAGAGTTCTTAAAGACATAAACTACAGAGAATGATTTCCAACAAGTCAGAAACCAAGAATCGGTAAGGCTTTTGTTGCAGAGTTTGGAGAGAACAGGAGCTAGTTAAAGAGCACATTTCCTTTGATGAGAAAATACAGGCATATAGTCGAGATCCGCAAGTCTTGAAGTGATCTATTTTAGAGAGATTAGGAGAAACCATGTACGAAGTTATGTGCATATCACTGAGCAAGAGATTCTGTTCTCAGGAGGAATTCAGACAAAGGCGCTCCTGATGAGTTGAGAGTCGAGTTGGAAGAGAATTTCCGATCAAAGTATTCTGCTTTATCTGCAGTAGATGACAACTGATTGAAGAGAGGACGGACTAGGGATTTCTTGTTCTTGTTCAGCAAACTCTTACACAGTCGCCAACAATCTCTAGAAACAAACTTGTGGAAGGCTATACAATGTATCATTCTATCAGCAAATAGTAACTTTACCTTGTTGAGGAAATGTTTACGCTCGAGCATTACGGGCGGATGCAAATAGGCGTCTGTTAATTTTGGAACTATTGTGTTTGTATAGCCAGAAGAAGTGACTCATGTGGGCTACAGCGGCTGAAGAGACAGGAGAAACAAAGGAGAATATTGAAATTTCACTTGATTTACCGTCGTGAAATGAAAACTTTGATAGCGGTTTTTATTCAGGATGAAACTCAATGGCATATTTCTCAATGGGACAACTAACATATCATTCCAAAGGGGATTTCACAAAGAAAATCACAAAATGAGTTCTAACCAATGTGTTGGTAGCATAAATATTTAGTGTTAATGCGGAGCTATTGCCAAATAAACCAGCAGGAAGAAATATTTGCAAACACTACTGCGGGTTGCCAAAAGGACATCGCTGGGAGAGCACGACTTGAGTCTGGGAACGAGATAAGGAACAGATCAAGTACAGAAGTATGTGGTCCTGGGTATGATGGTAAACTGCATCCGGCAGCAAAGCCTCTAAGGTTGTGTGGGAGAATGGAACCACCTCTTTGGTAGCATCTGTTAGAGTCCCAGATATGGGCAAATAGTTAACCCCCAAACTGGGGTCAAAACACTATGAAAGTATAAAAATAGACTTTTATAGAAATATATATACATAAAAATCCATCTATAGAAAAAAAACACTTTTTGAAGAAAAAATTAACACATTTTTGAAGGAAAAAATTCTCAGTAAGACATTTCAGTTTTCTAAAATAAAAAAAGAATAAAAACAAAATTTTCATTAAAACCTAAATCAATTTTCTCACTATAACCGAACATTTAAAAAAAAACCTTAAAACTCCCACCTTTTTGTCATTAAATAACCCACAGAGGTCTTGATATGCCGTTAAACAAAACTCAAACTCAAACAGAAGTATGTCTGTCAGTATTACTAGGAAAACGAGTTGAGAAATCTTTTTTTTAATTTTTTTAATAATTTCACCCCGAGCAAGTCGTTAACGCCACTGATGTGCAGGAGGCTACATAAGAGAGTTAATGATTTTGTTAGGAGGAGAGTGAAGACAAAGACGAACCAGCTAAAGGGGGTGAAAGAGAAAGGGCAAGAGAAGGATATGAACACAGGAGCAAAGACAATTACGAAGATAGAGAGGAAAGAAAAGAACAAGATACACGGGGTGATGTACAAAGAACTGGAATTAAGTGGATAAGAGATGGGAATTGACTTTGCATTTAAATTCCTGGAGGTTGTAGCCGCCAGGAAAGCAAGTATTTGGAAGGGAGTTCCACAAGCGGTAAGCGCGAAAAAAGAAGCTTGTGGAGTAGAACTGTCGCCTGCATTTGGTTGATCTAACTGTAAAAGGGTGAGACCTTGTTGCCAGTCTGGTTGCCCGAGTAAATTCTTGTGGAGTTTCCTAAGTTCCTCAGAGCAGAAGCCATGAAAATATTTGTAGAAGAAACAGAAGGAAGCCACATCCCGCCGATGAGAAATTGGCTGAAGTCGGGACCAATCACATTACAGATTCTCCTTTGGAGCCTGTCGAGAACACTGAGACAAACAGCAGGGGCGCCTGATTAGATATGACAACGATATTCCATGCACGCTCAGATCTATTATTTGAGTGAGAGATTGAGCAATTGAGAAACTCAAAGTCAGGTTCCTTTACTTATTATAGTTTAACACTGTGTCCTTGTAACCAAGTGGACGTCTGAGTGTGTCTGCTTGCCTCTGACTTTGATAATCCTGATTTTATAAGGAACGCACTCACGTAAAAGTAAATAAGGGAACACAATTATTAACTTTTGATAATTCAGCTATCCATTTATTTTTCTTAAGAAATTTTATATTTACAGTATTTGCATTATTCGGACTATTGTCCTCATATTTGTTGCCATTTGTACGACGTTTCGGCCGTTGTACACTCAGGCCTTCTTCAGGTGCTAGGAATTTCGAACCGAACCCTTTATTACAATTGGTGGGGAATATGAACTCTATTCCTTGTGTAAAGCCTTGATTGGAAGTCATGAAGAAGGCCGGAGCTTACAACGGCTGAAACATAGTACAAATGGCAACATAGATGAGGAAAATAGTTCGATTAATGTAAATAGTACCTCATCTCAGAAATATAGACAAATAGAATGATCTATTATCAAACGTCGTACAAATGGCAACAAAGATGAGGACAATAGTCCGAATAATGTAAATACTGTAAATACTACCTCATCTCAGAAATATAGACAAATAGAATTATCTATTATTAAACGTCGTACAAATGGCAACAAAGATGAGGACAATAGTCCGAATAATGTAAATACTGTAAATACTACCTCATCTCAGAAATATAGACAAATAGAATGATCTATTATTAAACGCCGTACAAATGGCAACAAAGATGAGGACAATAGTCCGAATAATGTAAATACTGTAAATACTACCTCATCTCAGAAATATAGACAAATAGAATGATCTATTATTAAACGTCGTACAAATGGCAACAAAGATGAGGACAATAGTCCGAATAATGTAAATACTGTAAATACTACCTCATCTCAGAAATATAAACAAATAGAATGATCTATTATTAAACGTCGTACAAATGGCAACAAAGATGAGGACAATAGTCCGAATAATGTAAATACTGTAAATACTACCTCATCTCAGAAATATAGACAAATAGAATGATCTATTAATAAACGTCGTACAAATGGCAACAAAGATGAGGACAATAGTCCGAATAATGTAAATACTGTAAATACTACCTCATCTCAGAAATATAGACAAATAGAATGATCTATTATTAAACGCCGTACAAATGGCAACAAAGATTAGGACAATAGTCTGAATAATGTAAATACTGTAAATACTACCTCATCTCAGAAATATAGACAAATAGAATGATCTATTATTAAACATCGTACAAATGGCAACAAATATGAGAACTATGTAAATGTTACCTCATCTCAGAAATATAGACAAAGACTCGAGTAATAACTCTGTCGTAATTAAAAGAGTGATCTTTCTAGAGAATTTCATTTCCAAAGTATTTAATATTATCTGAGATCCTGCTAGAAAAGTCCGAATTTATGTGGCAAGTTTATTGACTTTTATGGTCAAAATGATGAGTAGCACTACCAAAGGGAAACGGATCAGATGGATGAAAAGAATGGAAAAACGAATGAATAAGTAAAATGGAGAGGTGAACCAATAAAAACATCAAGAGCCAGATGAATAAGTCAATGAAAAAAAAAAAGAATGTTGTATAAATTTCGAATAAAGGAAAAGTAGGGAATGAATTAGGAATGAAGAAAAGAAAGAAGGAATTGATGAGGGAAGATAATGAAGGAATGGATAGATTAATATAGGACAAACGAATGACTAAAATGAAAGACTGAGAAATGAATAGATAGAAGAATAGATGAATGAGTTAATAAAGAAAAATAAACAAATAAGAAAGAAAGAAAGAAAGAAAGAATAAACGAAAGAAAGTTTTTGAGTTTGAGTTTTGTTTAACGGCATATCACCCTCTGTGGGTTATTTAATGCCAAAAAGGTAGGGTTTTATGGTGTTGTTTTAATGTTCAGTTATAGTGGGAAATTTGATTTACTCAGATTTTGATGAATTTTTTTATTTTATTTTAGAAAAACTGAAGATGTCTTCTAGTTTTGTATTCAAAATTGTATTGCTGGTAATTATTTTTTTTCCTTCAAAAACGTATTATGGTAATAGATTATTTCTTCAAAAATATATATTTGTCCAATAAAGTTTATGTATATATTTCTATAAAAGTCTATTTTTATACATTCATAGTGCTTTGACCCCAGTTTGGGGGTTAACTATTTGTCCGTAAGTGGGACCCTAACAGGTGCTACCCATCAGGGTCAGAGTGGACCTGGGAACAAAAGCAATTAAGAGGTGGTTCAATGCTCCTCCCAACCTCTCAATCAGAGGCCTTGCTGCCGGATGCAGTTTACAGTCATACCCAGGACAAGAAAGAAAGAAAGAAAGAAAGAAAGAAGGGAGGGAAGTGTTGAATGGATAGAGGAAGAAAAATGGGTAAATTTTCGTTGTAAGTCCTGACGCTTTTCCCCTTCAAATTTATCCAAAATAGAATTATCTCTGTGCAAATGTATATGCTGAACTCAAATCAACTGTTAGTTATTGAAGAAACATACCTTTTTTTTATCTAAATGTCCATAAAAAAAACGAACTATATCTTGCACTTTTTTCTCCCGTAACTTTCACGAAGTCATGTAATTAACAGCAGAATGACGTACTGCGTATGTGAAGGAATTTTGGCAGATTTTTGGTCGATTTTTCTCCACTTACTGATACTTCCGGTGATGTACTTCCGGTATTGAAAGTAATGCGTTATTGTATTTCTACGCTTATTACTTTCATTACAGGAAGTACATCGCCGGAAGTTTCAGTAAAGGAAGAAAATCGACAGAAAATTGCTGCCTACGTAGAACGTCATTCTGCAGTTAATTACATGGCTTCGTGAGAGTTACGGGAGAGAAAAAGTGCGAGATATAGTTCGTTTTTTTATGGACTTTCAAATAAAAAAAGGTAAGTTTCTTCGATAACTAATTGTTGATTTGAGTTCAGCAAATACATTTGCACAGAAATAATGCTATTTTGGATAAATTTGAAGGGGAGAAGCCGTCGACACCTAAAACGAACATTTACCGAAAAATGAATAACAATAATAAGGTTAGAAATAAATAGAAGAAAGAAAGACGTAAACGACAGATTGATAAATGAATGAAACGATATAAGAAATGAATCAACTTAAAAAAAAAATGAAAACAAAATGAAGAGAAAAAGAAAGGAAAGCAAGGAATCGAAAGAAGAGAGAGAAGAAAAATCAATCTTACAACAAAAATCCTAAACAACTTGTCAGCGCATGCGTACAAGCGAGCAGTCAAAAATTTTCAAACCATTTTTTTTCAAGAATTATAAATGGTTAAATTTATTTTTTACCTTCGAAATAAAAAAAAAAGTACTAATAAATTTTCTCTTTTTTTTACTTTCTGATTTAAAGGATGAAGAACTTGCCCGTCAGCTTGTCGAATTGGGTTACAGAGGAAGTGGAGAAGTTTTGAAACGAGAAGAATTTGAAGCGAGGAAACAAGCAGCAGAAGCAAGCAGAATATCGAAACGAACACAGCAAAAGTGAGCCTTGTTATATTTGCTTTTTTATTTTTATTTTTTTTTTGTGGCGCAATTGATATCGGCTAGGAATTGATAAATTGGAAACCCGAGTTCGAATTCCAATCGAATTCGTTACTTTCATTTATGCGCAAATAACATTGGGAAAGGCATGAATCCGTTTTATCTTGCTCCAGCTATGGGTTGAATGGTAAGACAGATTGAGTTCTACATCCTTAGTTGACAACAGAAAGAAATGGAAACCTACTGCCTAATCCGTCATAGATCTGAACAGACATGGTCGCCAAAGGGTGTATTTAACTGACGGTTTAATTCAGATGAACAGAGCACGCAGTAAAATCCTACAAGAAATAGGATAAGAACAGTTCGGGTTTGATAAAGAAACTGGAAGAGGGAATGTGATATTTATGCTCAAAAAGAGTAATGCAAATGCAGAAAGGTGAGTACTTGTGTTTTGCAGATTATACAAAAGCGTTTGATAAAGTATTTTAAAAAAATCATGTCATCCGAAGCAAGGCGAGACCGCCACTAGTGCGGAGTGGGGTTACAGTGAGGGAAAAGACTGGCTATAGGGAGTGTTGAAGAAAGGATAATAAATGAAATGGATTCAAGAAGATAGAAGGTGGCAGTTGACGTAGCATTTAAATTTTTGATGATTGTAGCTATCAGGGAAGCAAGTACACGGAGGAGTTTAACTAACGGGAAGTGTGGAAAAAAAAACTGAGAAATTAGAAGTATCAGTTACATTTAACTGTTTCAACGGTGAAAGGGTGGGACATAGATGTCAATCTATTAGCACACTTAACTTCACAAGATCGGGGCATCAGGAAAAAAAAAAGATGGTCAGTGTACGCCACAAAGAACTGTTGCAGCGGCAAGAAAACCATGACATATTTGGGAAGATTATTGGAATAATCCAGAACCATAAGTGGCTGATCGACGACATACGGATGGAAAATGAATTTTTTAAATATATAAAAAGTAGAAACTTGTTTAAGACAAAGATGCTTCTTTTCACCGAATTTTATCAGTGGGGCAATTTTGAAAAGTCCCACCAGGATTTATTATTGTCGACCACAGTCATAAGATATGCAGGTGACATAGTGTTGACAGAAGACATAGAAAAGAAACTCCAAAACCTCCTCCAGCAGCTAGTAATGGAAAGCGAGAAGAAAAGACTATACAGAATAAATTGCCGGAATTGTTCCTCCATCTACATCGGAGAAACAAGTAGAAATCTAAAAAAAAGTATATATGAACACAAAAGAGACATCACTAATAATAATCTAACAAATGCATTAGTGATTCACAGAAATAAATTCAACCACAATTTTGATTTTAAAAATGCCACACCAATAAAAAGAATAAACAATTTATTCAGAAGAAAAGTTCTCGAGAGCGCCGCTATCCAGTACGACCAAAATATCAATTTGCGCCTCGGATTTTTCCCAATCTCACTTTTACTTATGGAAATTATACTAAAACAGACGAACATACATAATAAAAATTTCAAAGAAAACGGTTGAATTCCCTTCATTTTAATAACTCGTGACTTTGCACTACACATGAAGAAATTCTAAGACAGACTTACACACATAATAAACAGTTTTCAAAGAAAACGGTCAAATTCCCTTCATTTTAATATCTCGTGACTTTACACTACACATGAAGAAATTCTAAAAACTAAAATATTCTGTTAATCTTTTGAAATGATTCGTGAGCGTATTTGTGGTTGCTAACACTGCTTGTTTATAGATACGTAATTTAGAATAAAGCTCATTTCGTCTTTTTGCCTTGATAAAGTCGATCACAGGACGAAACGCACAGGCGATTTAAAATACAGTTTTCCTCTTGTCTTTATTTTATTTAACCATATATACATATATATATATATATATATATATATATATATACTACTGGGCATAATTATTAGGCCACCCCAGCTTTTAAAAATTTTTTAAAAATGATGTATTTCCTACTAATTTTAGTATTTATTGCCAAGTGGATACTTCTAAATTAAAATAGAATGGTTCTTTTGTTAATACTGCACACTAACCTGTGCATCAAATGAATTGTTCTGGTGTCCAGTTTTTGTGCTCTCTTCCCCATGCTAGTCTCTTATTATTATTAGATGTCCGAAGCAAAGGCTTCCTGGCTGCCTTGTAAAATTTTGCAATGTAATAATGACAAAAGAACCATTCTATTTTCATAAATAAATAGTAAAAATAGTATGAAATACATCCTTTTTTGTAAACTGGTATAGCCTAATAATTATGGACGGTAGTTTGTGTGTATATATAGTCATCCGCCTACAGTTCTGTTTCAACAGTCATCAGTGGGGCTAGACATCAGATTTCTTCCAGCCGGGACTGAAACATCAGTCGAAGATATTACCGGCGCACGGCAAGGAACGGCAGAGTTTAGCGTGTTGCATCCATAAGTGTGCAATTAACTGCTGAAGAACGATGCATATATATATATATATATATATATATATATGTATATGTGTGTGTGTGTGTGTGTGTGTGTGTGTGTGTGTGTGTGTGTGTGTGTGTGTGTGATAAGATAAAGTCTAATTTTTAAAATTAAATACTCATTTCGCCGGAAAAAAGTTTATCTGGCATCTTTTGGTTAAACTGACGATAATAAAGAGAAGTTTTCTCAGGCGGAACGCGTCTTTGATATAAAAAAAATCCACTTTGCTTCATCGTCTTCACTTTTTTTTTCGGATACTATTATACCCCCACCATATATAGATATACACAGTAAAATGAAGCTTCAGATATTGGAGGCTATCTACATTAAATCAAAACAACCAACACTTAATAAAATCTCATGTCAATCTGGTCACAACACATTACGTTGCATTTAGACATATATTTCTGTTAACATTTCGGTCTCTCACGTGGTGTGTCGTCATAGAACCGCATAACAAATTTAAGACCTGCGTCTGCTATTCGGTGACTGTCATCGTTCCATAGCAACGTTTTATGTTAACACAAGATAAAATCATCTTTGATGGTGGATGTTTTATGTTAACGTCCCTGTAACCTCTCCGAAGATGGCTCATGTGAGCCGAAAGCTTAGAACCAGCATAATAAAAAAAAATCCAAATGTTGGACAATTTTTGTTTTTATTTTCACCAGAAATTAAAGCCAAAATACGATGTTTAGAAAGGCTCATGATTAAACATAATAGACATTCATTATCTGTTATATTTAACAGTATATATATATATATATATATATATATATATATATATACTGTTAAATATAACTGATAATGAATGTATATTATGTTTAATCAGGAGCCTTTCTAAACATATATAAAATATATATCTAAATATATATCTATATATATATATATATATTTATTCATTTATATATAATGAATTAAATGTACATTGCGACATGGAAATTTCTATGTTTCGAGATATCTATCTCGTCATCAGGCAATGAAATTTAAATACAACAAACAATCGGTTTGTTATTTATGTATGTGGGAAGATATAAAATTTATATGTGTGTTCCTTTTAACTAATCAGAATAAAGATTCACTTCAAAATTTGGCCAGTAGTTTCTAGGGAATACATACTTACTTTTTTCCTTTCCTTTTTTTTTTTCTCCCTAACGGTAAAAAAAAAAAATGTAAGTATGAATTTTGAAGATTGTAGCTATCAGGGAAGCAAGGAAATGGGAGGGTGTTTCTCAAAAGGGAAGGGAGAGAAAATAAACTGTTAGAGTAGCAGTGGTGGCCACATTTAACTATTTCGATAGTAAAAGGGTGAGACCTAGATGTCAATCTAGTCAGTCAGTTAAGTACCATACGTGAAACACGCTTGGGCGATCATGACTGACTGGCCAGAAGATTATCACGCACTAAGTTGCCATTGCTTTCTGTGGTAGACTGGTTGCTAGCCAAGGCTATAGAGCCCAATCTGTCCTATTATTCAACCCATAAGTGGAGGGAAGAGATAGATTAATACCTTTCCCAAGGCTATTTGCGCGTAAGTGAATGCAATGAATTCAACTGGAATTCGAACTCGGCTACCCAATTTGTTGTTCCGAGCCGATATCCGCTGCACCACAACGCACATCCAATCTAGTAGCACGCTTAAATACATGTGGTCGGGAAATAAGGGGAAAAAAAGCTCTTCAGAGCTGTTGCCATGGAAATACTTGTAGAAAAGACAGAGGGAATCCACACCATGTCGGTGAGAAAGTGACTGAAGGCGAGTTGCTTGTTGCTGATTTGAAAGAAGACTGTGCAAGTTGAGATGCTTAATCAAATCGGAGTTGGTCAGAGCCTAGGGTAATTTGCCAAAGATTTGTTAGGAGGCTAATAGACCGATAAATGGAAAGATCAGTTTATCTAGGTTCCCGAAGACTGAAACTACAGAAAAGGGTTTCCAACAAGCTAGAAATCAAGAGACAGCAAGGCATTTATTGTAGAGTTTAAAGAGAACCGGATTCTGCCCAGGAGCACATTTTTAATGTCTTTGTTTCTCTGTTTTTATAATCATATCGCACCAAGCAAGGCATTTTACTGCCACTGTTTTGCATGGGGTTACATAGGAAGAAATTTATGAGAAAGAGTGACAGGTTATAGAGGGTGTCAGGAAGTGAGTAAGAGAAGGATGAGAATATTGATGAGAGTGGAGTGGACGGAAAAAGGAGCATGAGAGAGAGAGAGAGAGAGAGAGAGAGAGAGAGGATGCAGGTTAGTGAGATAGGAGATGATTATTGACTTTAGATTTAAATTCTTGGAGATTGTAGCTGCCGGGAAAGTAAGTAAATGGAAGGGAATTTCACAGGCGGGAAGTGCGAGAAAAGAAGCTGGTGAAATAGAATTTGCGTTTACATTTTATTGGTTTCACAGTAAAAGGGTGGGACCTAGTTGCTAATCTTGTGGCTCGAGTAAATTTATATACAGCGGGCACCAGTGAGCTAAGTTCATCGGAGAAGAAGCCGTGAAAGTATTTGTAGAAGAGACACAAGGAAGCCACATTGCGCCGGTGAGAAAGTGACTGTATCTGAGCTGCCAATTCGAGAGATATCGCATTACAGATTCTCCGTTGGATTTTGTCAAGGAAACCTAGGTGATAGAAGGAGCACCTGACCATTGCAGAAATATCATCATATTGCCTGTAGTACTTTCTCTTCGGTAATGTTTTCTGTGTTTTCGTCACTCTCAAAAACCTTTTCGTCTTGGTGACTTTATAACGTTGCTTGGAAGTAAAATGATTTTAACATATATGTATATAAACACAAATTAACTTCTTAAAGCTGATAACTGCAATAAATGATTTTCTTTTTATCTTTTTCGTTTTCAAGAATTTTGGCGAGCGCCGGTAAGGAACTAAAAGACCCTTTTTTGAAAGAATTGGCCAAAAGAGAAGAAGCGAATAGGAGTGGTAAAATGACGGTAAGACATTATGTTTTTTTTTGTTTTTTGCCTTTGTAGATAAATAGATGAAAAAATCGTATAAAATAAAAGAAATCTATTTTAAAATCTGTTCCATGAGAACCAGATAAAAAGTAAAAAGCTGCGACGGCTTTCTTTCTGTTGACATTTAAAAAGGCCGGAAGTTATAAACAAATTCACGGTTGAAGCGATTCACTTTTCTTAAGTTCGGAATTTTAAAAAAAAAATCATTTCACCATAATCAAGGCAATAAAGCCGCTAAGACGCAAGAGATGACTGATAATGAAAAAACTGAGATAACTTTATTGAATAGAAAATAATCGGCTCGGAACGAGAAATCGGGGAGCCGAGTTCGAATTCCAGCTGAATTCGTTGTATTTACTTACGCACAAATACCCTTGGGAAAGGTATTAATCCGTCTCTTCCTTCCAGTTATGGGTTAAATAACAGGGCGGATTGGGTTCTATAGCCTTGGTCGGCAACCAGTCTACCGCAGAAAGCAATGGCAACCTAATGCGAGATAATCTTCTGCCCAGTCAGTCATGTCTCGAAAGAGACCTGATCGCCCAAGCGTGTATCACGTATGGCACTTAACTGACTGACTGAATATAATAGTTGGAATAATGATTAAAGCTTATATTGGTCATAAAGTGGGGGATCAGTTTATTACTTCATAACAATAGGAAACCGATCCCCCACTAATTACTACATAATAATATAATAGATTTCTTTTCCCTTTACCTATGAGTCAAATAACAGGACAGATTGGGTTCTATAGCCTTGGTCGGCAACCAGTCTACCGCAGAAAGCAATGGCAACCTACTGCGGGATAATCTTCTGCCCAGTCAGTCATGTCTCTTTCGAGACATGATCGCCCAAGCGTGTATCACATATGGCACATAACTGACTGACTGACACTATTATAAAAACCAGAAGATGCCGACAGACTTTATATTTTTGATAATCATAGCGTTAGAACCAAAAAAAAAGAGTTCTGAACTCTTACGTAACCAGTCCTACTATATGGCAGTGGATGATGGACAATATTTTCACAGATAAAGAAGAGGTTTGAAACAACACAAATGTGGCTCGACAGAAGTATAGTGAAAATACCATGTGAATAATGACGAAGTTTTAGAGAAGATGAAAGCAAAAAGTAAACTTATACTTAACATCAGGAATAGACAGTTGAAGTGTCTAGGGCACATAATGAGAAAAAGGGGCTTGGAATATGTAATACCCACAATACAGAATAAACGAAAGAGGGACAGAGGAAGACAACACATAATCTACTGAGTCAGCTTGGGTAAGTGGATAGCGGAACAGGTTTAAGGAGAGATAACAAAAAGATTTTTTTTAAAGAGCTAGTAAATAGTGGACACAATAATAACCAATGTCCTATTATCCTTTTCACCAGGAAATGAAAATATGGGACAGATTCTCCTACAGTTTATTCAATCCAAGAGTTCGTCAATGATTGTCGACTTTGAAGCCATGTCCGAACGTGGATCTTATATTCTCATATGGGTGTCACGGATTTGTCATCTTCCCTCTCAGATAGGTGTTTATATACCTACCTGCCATTTTCTTCTCCTCCATGTACATTTTAGGCACAGTTAGACCAATAACGTGTTCATATATTGAGACTACTAAAGACAGCGCATCTCCATCCACAGCTCGAAGCTCAACCTTGTACATGAGTTCTCGAAAGGACACTGAGTCAGTCAGTTAGTTAAGTGCCATACGTGATACACGCTTGGGCGATCATGTCTCGAAAGAGACATGACTGACTGGGCAGAAGATTATGCCGCAGTAGGTTGCCGTTGCTTTCAGCGGTAAACTTGTTGCCAACCAAGGCTATAGAACCCAATCTCTTCTGCTATTTAACCCATAACTGGAAGGAAAAGACGCGTTAATACCTTTCCCAAGGGTATTTGCGCGTAAGTGAATACAATGGATTCAACTGGAATTCGAACTCGGCTCCCCGATTTCTCGTTCCGAGCCGATATCCACTGTACCACAACGCACATCCTGAGTACAAAGTGTATTAAGGCATGGTAGAAGGTGAGCTCTATTCATACAACTGTAGTATGTGATTTACACCAGGAAATATCTTAATTGAATTTAATATCCATCAAGTGCCTTTAATAGAAACGAATATGATCCTCAATAGGTAGCATGTTCACCCTAATAATTACCAGTAAGCCTTGTAATATGTTTCGCAATAAATGTTTGGCGTAACATAGACGGTATCCACATAATCAACCAGTGCACAATTGGTCCTCAAACGAACTTGATGGGTGCCACGACATAAACAGGAAATGTCTTCTTAAATTCTCTTCTTTCATTGTTCTCGCCTCTTAATAATGTTTTGCTTATATTCTTTCATACTGAGTAAACCTCCACTACCTGTTAGTGGTTCTCTTGCCTTGCTTGGGGTAAAATGATACATCCTCACAGGAAAACCGGGTGATAAGAGGTTAATAAAAACGCCTGTTTCTCTAACAGGACGGCAGAAAGTCTATCATACTCGCGAGAAAATCGAACGTCCGAAGAAAGAGACATACTTTCCACGGCCGATGTTGATTTAACGGAGCCAAGAAGTGAACAATTATTTTATACGAGCTGTACCCGGCCACGCGTTGCTGTGGTTCAGTTTGGTTAAATAGGAAAAAACAAAAGAGAAAGCGCACATTTAATTTCCTAATACTTGTGGGTACACAATATTTGTAGTGGTTCCATTGTCTGTGCAGATATAGAGATTGACTGGTTTTGCAGAGAGTCGTGTTTGACGTTGATCTGCTGTTTCTCGTCGACGTCTTTCAGCCACTCTCAGCCTGCCGCTTTCATTCTGTTGAGAACGAAGCAGATCTGAAGCTGCAGAATGCAATTGCTGTGCTCACAATCGTGCATGCACAAGTCTGGCTGCACGTCGCTCCGCTGCTTCCTCGGCACGTATCTGAACCATTCTTTGCCTTCTTCGCTCGTTTGCTGATACCTGTCTTTCCTCACTTTGATTTGCAATGACTCGTTGCACTGCTTCCGCTCTGCGAGTACGACAAGTTTGACCTTCTGCGAGGGATTATCGTTATGAATTGAAGCAGATCTTTTGCAACGAGATTAGGAATCTGAAAAAGAAAAAAAATTGGCCGAAATCGCCATTTCAAAATTTTCAGTTCCCTCCTCTTTATTTTGGACTATATAGGAAGGACAAAAGGAAGTTTGTAATTTTCCGCTTATTTTGAAAAAGAAGTATTTCTGAAAAAAGCCAAAGCAACAAAAAAGAGGACTTAACCCTTGATGTTTACCAAAAACAAAGGTAAAAAATGGGGGATTGATTTTACTATGAACGTGTATGACGAAGTGAACACCCCTAATAAAATGTTAAATTAATATATTTTTCGAAATTTTTTTTTTACATGAAAGTTTAGTGTCTTATCAATAATAATTCGTTGAAAAAAATGAAAAGAAAAATTTTTAAAGAGAGGCTTGACAAAAAAGAAATAAAAAATGGCTTAGGTTAAAAAAAAGAAAAAATTTATTTACTAAACCAATTAAATAAATGGGATATCGATAATAATTCGTTGAAAAAAAAGGAATAGAAATTTGTTTGTTTTTAAGAGAAGGGATTTCTGCTGTTTACGCTCGCCAAAATAGAAATATTAATAAAAAAAGGCTTAGGTTTTAAAAAAAGAAGAAATCTATTTACTAAACCAACGAAATAAATGAGATATCGATAATAATTCGTTGAAAAAAATTGAATAAAAAACTAAAAAAAAAAGGGAAGGGATTTCTGTTGTTTACGTCCGCCAAAATAGAAATACTAATAAAAAAAAGGCTTCGCTTACCTTAAATGTGAAGTTTTCCTATGTTTTCTATAAAATAACAAAGTTGTCCGTAAACGCGTACGTATTGAAAATGAAAGTTTTTTGGTTAGGCTTTCATCGGCTCTAATCGACTTTGCAAAATATATATATTTTTCATATTGTAATATTTTTTAATATAAGGTATATAAAAACACGCTCGTATTCGATTAAAGTGCTATAGTAAAATTTCATAACAATTGGTGCAGCCATTTTCAAGTTTAGCGGACATATACATTTTTATTTATATAGAAGATATGAAAAATGTGGTTTAAACACTATTTATATTATTCGCACTATTGTTTTCATCTTTTTTTTTTTTTTAAATCATCTCACCCCAAGCAAGGCATTCCACTGCCACTATTGCGCATGGGGCTACATAGGGGAAGGTAAAGAGAAGGAGTGGATAGACATAGGGAATGTCAGGAGAAAGGTGACAGATGAGTAAGGATAGCGAGGATGAGGGTCGGGCAGATGGGAAGAGTGCTTGATAGAATGGGAGCAGGTTAGTGTGTTAGGAGGTGTGTATTGACCTTACATTTAAACTCCTGGAGATTGTAGCCGTCGGGGAAGCAATCGTTTGGAAGAGAATTCCACAGTCGGGAAGTGCGAGGAAAGAAACTGTTGGAGTAGAAGTTACGGCTGCATTTTATCGGTTTCACTGTAAAAGGGTGGGATCTAGTTGCTAATCTAGTATCTCGTGCAAATTCGTATTTAGGGGGCACCAGTGATCTAAGTTCATCGGAGCAGAAGCCGTGAAAGTATTTATAGAAGAGACACAGGGAAGCCACGTCTCGCCGGTGGGAGAGAGACTGCAGGCGGTCTGCCAAGTCGGTATCTATCACATTACAGACCCTCCTCTGAACCTTATCGAGAAGCCCGAGGAGAACAGCAGGGGCACCCGACCAGATATGGCAGCAGTATTCAATGCACGGGCGGATGGTAGATTTGTAAATGTGCAGGATAGATTTAGACGGAAAAAACTTCCGGGCTCTACACAGAGAACCGACTTTCATAGCAGCGGATTTAGCAATGGATTCGATATAGTCATTCCATTTGAGGTCTGCTGAAAGTGTGAGACCAAGGAGGCGTAGTGTTTTACTCTCTGGGAGGCAAGCCTGGTCCATGCTAATGGGAGGTAGGTGAGATTGTCGATGATGGTTAATTGAGAGTAGCTTCGTTTTAGAAGCATTAAAATTTACTAGCCATTTCTTACCCCAGTCCAATATGGATTGGAGGTCTTTTTCAATCTCGGCTGCGAGGTTAGCTTTGACGCCTACACCAGATTTTTGTTGGAGGCGAGAGTAAACTGTGGTGTCATCAGCGTACAAACCTATTTGGGTTCTTATGGAATCAGGGACATCATTAATATATATCAGGAAGAGTGTAGGACCTAAGATGGAGCCTTGGGGGACACCTGCATTTGTATGGTAGTTCTGAGAGGCATGTCCGTTTAATACCAATCTTCGTTAACATTTCCACGACGTTTCTTCGGGTGCTAAGAATTTCGAAGCGGCCCCTTTATTATGATCCCTGGGTTATATCATTCTCATTCCTTGTGAACCGCTTCTGGTAGTCATGAGTTTTCTTCTTCTAACCCGACTCTCTAAGTTACTTGTTCACCACGTCACTGGAACTAACCAACACCTTTATCCACTATGCCATGTATCAGTAATGTTTACATCATTTAACCACCTGAGTGTATACGCTGCTCGAGTCGTCGCATATGTGTATTCTACGTGATATGGTCGTGAGCGTTCGGTAATACGATTAAAATTGATGTTTATTTATAAAAAAAAACTCTATGCCTGACTGCTTTTTATATATGAGCCAATGAAGCGCCTTTTATTTTTCAGTGCAGACTAATATTTCTCAGTTGATCATTTAATATAAAATAAAGTAATCACAGCTGGACACTTATCTAAGTAGTGACTAGAAAAGACGCTACTTACCTTCGGTGAGCAGAAGAGAACCAGCTTAATCGGTATGTCAGTCAGCCAGTTAAGTGTCATACGTGATACACTCTTGGGCGATCATGTCTCTAAAGAGTCATGACTGACTGGGCAGAAGATTATACCGCATTAGGTTGCCATTGCTTTTTGCGGTAGACTGGTTGCCAGCCAAGGCTATAGAACCCAATCTGTCCTGTTATTTAACCCATAACTGGAAGGAAGAGACGGACTAATACCTTTTCCAAGGGTATTTGCGCGTAAGTGAATACAATGAATTCAACTGGAATTCGAACTCGGCTCCCCAATTTCTCATTCCGAGCCGCTATCCACTGCACCACGATGCACATCCGCGTAATCGGCATGATTTGGCCGTAAGCAGCAGATGTAGACAGCAAATCAATTTTTACAACAAAACTATTGCAAAACAATATTTGATCACTTAACCGAACAGAAAAACAATACGAATTCCTTGGTTTTCCATTTGGGAAAGTTTTAAATAGTCGCATAGTCACATTGAGAGGGAAAAAGAAAATGATTGTTACTCAAAAGAATAGCACAGACGCGGACGTGATCGTCTCATCAAGCATGGCGTCACAATATAAAAGCCATCAACATACTTTGAGAACTAGTCCTGCATTTAGTGGCTATGAAGGTACTTTCTAGATCTACCCCATCAAACACCAAAATCTTTTGGTGTTTTGATGTAATACAGAACACAGAGCTTAATTTTGTATCTCTTATGGCTAAACCAGTACATTTTAGGGTCACCACATATCAACCTCTGCTAGATAATAACCCCAGATTGACTTTTGGCATTTCCAAGCGTCAATCGCATCCTTCGTACGTATTTGGGCTGATATGTGAGATCTTATTTGTGCTGATTCTTTTATCGGTTCGAATAATAGACACCTGAAAATGACTAGAGGATTCTTGGTCGAAACGTTATGATTAATAACATTATTAATAATGAAATAAGAACAATATTTCGAATAAATTGAACAAATATCCTGATAATTCCTCATCTAAATAAAATTTAAATAATTATCGTTCGATATTTAAATGAGTAGTAAATTTTAGAATATTTTGTGTAGAAAGATATCTATTTTTTACAATGCTGTTCACCCTGTACAAGGCGTGAGAGCAACTAGAGGTATAAGGTTACAGAGTAAACGGCAAAGCTTTTGGGAATATGCGGAGAAGAAAACGGTTAACCTTAAACTTGAACAGGTTAATATTGTAGTGATCGAGGAAGCACCTTCCTGGGAGTCGGTTCGACAGAATAGTGGTTCGCTGAAAAAAAGCTACTCAAATGGAACTTACGTCTCACCAATGTAACATAACACGAAAGGTGGTTTGCTACAATGTGCGGGACATGGCGTGTCTTAGGCGTGTAGGTAAGAACTAGTGGAACGAAGGAATGTAATTTGTCTAATCCCTTGCCATGTAAATAGCGACAGAATAACAAAAGACTTGTGACGTTTTCCCCGTAGAAATTAGACTAAAGGGTGGAAAATAATTGATTCAAAGAAAGAAAGAAAGAAAGAAAGAAAGAAAGAAAGAAACTTTTATTGTCAACATTATTTACATTGTTTAAAGTGTTGTCATTTTCATAGCCATATTTTTTTTCCATCATTTCACCCCGAGCAAGGCGGAAACGCCACTGATGTGCAGGGGGCTACATAAATGTAAAAAGATTAATTAGAAAAGAGTGAGGAGTACAAACTAGTTAGAAAGGAACAATAGAAAGCTGAGAAAGCAGGTGCGATGACAGATACATAGGTGGAGAGAAAGGGAAGGTTATACAGGGGTGGGGAGAGAGCTAGAGTCCAGTGGTTAGTAGATGAGTATTGACTTTGCATTTAAATTTCTGGAGGTTGTAGCCGTCAGGAAAGCAAGAACTTTGCATTTAAATTCCTGGAGGTTGTAGCCGTCAGGAAAGCAAGAAGCCGTCAGGAATTTACGACGTTTCGGTTGTTGTACGCTCCGGCCTTCTTCAAGTACTAGGAATTTCGAACCGAACTCTTTATTTCAATCACTGAGGTATATCATTCTTATTCAATGTGCAAAGCCACCTCCGAATACCATACAGCTATCTCTCTTTAACTCAACTCTCTAAGTTAGTTCTTCACTTGTGCTGTAGTCAGGTATTGAACTCACAAATCTTTGGGCCAAGCCACTGGAACTAAACCATACCTGTATCCAATTGGCCATGTGTCCTCATCTCAGAAGTATAGACAAATCCTGAAGGATCGGTACGGACCCGATATACTAAAAATATGGAGACGAATAGGAAAGTCCTACCTGAAGCTGTCACGAATATCAAAGCATCGGCCAAAACGATGATGAGAACAGCAGTCCGAATAATGTGAATCATGTAAATATTACCTCATCACAGAAGTATAGACAAATACTTTTATGATCAAGTTTTTGAAATAAATAAAACCCACAGTTCAATTTTAAATCTCAGGAAAATAAAAGATAGAAGTTTACATATTTATCTTCAATTCTTACCTTTGATGCTACGGGCTATACTAACAGCGATTTTAACATACGTATCAGCATAAATGTGGGTTGTGGTGCGGATGTGCGTTGTGGTGCAGTGGATATCGACTCGAAACGACAAATCGGAGAGCCGAGTTCGAATTTCAGTTGAATTCCTCGCATTTACTTAGGCACAAATATCATTGGGAATGGTATTAATCCGTCCCTTACCTCCAGTTATGGGTTAAATAATAGGACAGCTTGGGTTCTGTAGCATTGACTGGCAACCAATCTACCGCAGATAGCAATGTCAACCTATTGCTGGATAATCTTCTGCCCATTCAGTCATGGCTCTTTCGAGACATGATCGCCCAAAGCGTGTATTACGTATGGAACTTAACTGATCAGCATAAAACAATCTTAGACTTAGACTAATATTTACAGTAGTTGAAGTCGCGACTTTGTATGTTTTTAAAATCCAGCCTCCTGGCAAAAAATAATAATTTGAGGTAGGTCAGCGACCAAAATGATTTTAGCATTTGAGGCCCTCAGAGAAATTTCGATGGCGTCGTTAGATGTATTGAACAGTTGACATAGGATTTGTTCAATTGTTTGCAAATATTTAGTTTTCCTTGGACTCAATTCGTTTTATTTCTTCTGGCAGAGGTCCAGCAAATAAAACTCTTGGCTAGCAGGCACATTTTTAAAACTCTCTAAACCAGAGAGATTTCTTTACGCAAATAAATATAATCGGTTATGCGGAAAAGGCACCTACGAACAACAATCGTCTGTGCAAACGTGGACAATTACGTTAATATGTGCATAAATACATACAAATATACAAAGACACACAGGTGCTTATATCTATATGTTTTTGATTTTATCAAATTCACACTATAGTAAAGTCAGTTGGGTACCATCTGTGAGAAAAGGAAAACTATGATGCAATTCACTCTGCCAGAAATTTGGAAACAGCATACTGTCCCGCTTGGCATTCACGCTAGAAGCTCAACTACAAACATGTCAAAGTGTTTAGATGTTGACCTGAGGTCAGTTTAGAGGATTCGGAATGAGTTAAATGAATTATTCAGTCAACACATGGTGGTTAGAGTATGATCACTAGTGATGGTGATCTTATGCCTTCATTCATCTTCCCACGGGGCCTCAGACCCAACATGGGGGGCCTACATGAATTTCCCTGAGAAGGTAGTGCTGTCCCGGGTTAAGAGGGTGTCTGGAAGATTACATCTGGCAAAAGGACTTTGCACCATGCCACGCAAGCAGCCATGGCTATCACACAATTTCTGCGACAACATCACCTCTTAATCTGGCCACCTAATTCTCTAAACGGCAAGCCCTTTGATTATTATGTTTAGGGCCCAGTTGAGCGAGAGACAAAAAAAAAAAACTTCTAACGATGAATTTAAGGCAAAGATTATGGCAGCATTCACTACCTTAAACAAGTAGACCGTCCAGAAGAGATGCAAGAGATTCCGAAATCGTCTGGAGACCGTGGTTGAAGCCAATGGCGATTTTATCAGAAAGATTTGCTCTTTTGTATCTCAATATATTTTTGTATAATTTGGATAAATATATCTGTTAGAATTAAATATCTGTGGTATTTTCATTTTTATGCTGTTTAGACGACAATTCCTCCATCGCACCCTATATGTAAATGTATATATATATATATATATATGTGTGTGTGTGTGTGTGTGTGTGTGTGTGTGTGTGTGTGTGTGTGTGTGTGTGTGACTCAAGGAGACAGATCATTTCTAGATATGACAGTGTAGACATAAAAAAACCAACACAGCAAAGTCACTCACTTTCGCACCTTAATGCAATCTTTAGCCCAAGTGTCACTACTCCTTTTCATGGAATACTGTTGTCATATCTGGTAAAGGAAACTGACTTTGAGCTTCTCTATTGCTCAGTCTCTCACTCAAATAGTAGGTCCGACCGTGCATGGAATACTGTTGTCATATCTGGTAAAGGAAACTGACTTTGAGCTTCTCTATTGCTCAGTCTCTCACTCAAATAGTAGGTCCGACCGTGCATGGAATACTGTTGTCATATCTGGTCAGGCGCCCCTGCTGTTCGTCTCAGTGTTCTCGACAGGCTCCAAAGCAGAATCTGTTATGTGATTGGTCCCGACCTGGCAGATCGACTCCAGCCACTTACTCATGTTTAATTCCACTAGTTCCGATATTTGCAGTTAAGAACTATCATGCCATATACATAGGGGCAGACCATCCTCATTCTCTTCATATTCCATTGGTAAGAAAGAAGTTCCATTTGGAAAGCTTCTTCCCGCGACCTGCTAATTTAAAGAACAAAGGCATAAGTGAATACCTTCCCAGTCACTACCGTCCTAACCACTTCCAGTTTAGCTTCAACCCTCATCTAACTTTCTTTTGTTTTAATTGGTATCACCCCATGCAAGGCAGTAAAGCCACTAAGACACAAAGGGTTACAGGGTGTGGAAGAATTAGGAACAGAAACATTAATAATGACCGAGAAGAGAAAAGAGTAATCAGGTGGACAGTAGATTGTGAATGATATTGCATTTAATATTTTTTTAAAAATTCGTATCACCCCATGAGGGCAGTAGATAGCGATTGATATCGCATCAGATTTTTGCAGATTAAAGTTGGTTAAATGGAGTTCCATAAACGAGACAAGAAACTGTTAGCATGGGACTTACGATTACATCTCACCAGTTTGATTGTAAATTGATAAGATCTCGACGCATGTTTAGTATTGCGCTTAAATTCATAAACTCGAGATACCACAGCGAAGAGTTCATCCGAACAATTACAATGAAAGTATTTATGAAAAAGTCACAGAGAAGCAACCTTACGACAGTGGGTTTTTACATATTTTCATAATCGACACGTATAAAGCGGCCATATTTCATTGAATAACTCTTGAATCTTGTATTTGGTGATAAAACAATATCTGATCAGTAGAGACAAGAACAAAGTTGTCCACTTTTATTTTGTTTTAATTTAATTCTTCATTTCAAACCCTATTAGGTCACAAGGGTTTCATTTTAAAAAAATTTTTTTTTTTTGGTAAGTGTGGGGTGATTTTCATTTTTCCGTTTTTCAAAACTGGTATTGTGTCTTGATGAGTGGATCTGCGGGAATGTTTTGGGAGAATTGTTTATTTGTATAGTTTCACATTTTGCAATAGTTATCTGATGTCGTGGCTAAAGGTTGTGGTGCAGTGGATATTGACTCGGAAAGACAGATCGGGGTGCCGAGTTCGAGTTCCAGTTGAATTGCTTGCATTCACTTACGCACAAATACCGTTGGGAAAGGTATTAATCCGTCTCTTCCCTCCAGTTATGGGTTAAATAATACGACAGATTGGGTTCAATAGCCTTGGTGAGCAACCAGTCTACCACAGAAAGCAATGACAACCTACTGCGGGATAATCTTCTGCCCAGTCAGTCATGATCGCCCAAAGCATGTATCACACATGGCACTTAACTGAACTGATGCTATGTTTCGCAGTGTTGGTAGCGAAAATCATTATTATTATGATTTTTTTTTTTTTGTAAATGCGGGAAAACATTTTTAAATATCTTTATTGTTTTCATTTCCACCCCAACAAATTGTTAACAGAGATTTAGTTAGGAATCCATATAGTAAATGCGGTATAATTGCGTCAATGCTATGATCGGAAAGTGTAAAAATATGGGTCGGCTCCAGTCGTGAACGGCTGCTCACTCCTAATAAGGCTCCTTTCCGGAGGCTCTTTGTCTAGACGCTCCTTGATTAGAACGCAAGTTCAGTCCAGACTGTAAGTAGAATTTGTATATACAATCTATGACTGAAAAAAAAAATGGTTGGCTTCTCGTACCGCTCCTAAATGTACCTGACCCTTTCACTCATGCTCTATCAAACAAGACACACATCAGATCGCAAGTAGAGCACTACTGGGATTGGTCTCTCAAATCCTCACTTTTCAGCATTGGCAAAGTTCAAAACTGTTTGCCCAGCCTTGTGTGTGATAACTTGTTTTCCAACCTATAACCCCATCCTCATAGACGAAACGTCGCTAGCCTCACGATAACCTATCGCTATTTTCATGGTAGATGTTCGGGCGAACTACATTGCTGAGTTTCACCAGTTCAGATCTTCACAGCTAGGACCCGCCAAACCACTTACAATAAATCGATTCATCATCAATCCCTCCATATTCCGTTAGTAAGGAATAAGTTCCACTCTGACAGATTCTTCTGAAGAAATTTCTGAGAGGATGCTTTGTAGATCACAATCTTAACCTCTTTATGTCTAGAATCAACATCTATCAATCTTACATATTTTCCTAATCGGCAACTCGTTCTCTTCTCGGACGCCCTTATGACATCTTGATTTAGTAACCATATACCTTGAGATGCACTTGGGCCTTCTGTTGGGTGAGAAACAGAAACGAAAAATATTTGCAGAAAAAATATTGTCTAATTGTTATTGCTGTTATCACTCCGCCGGCAAGAATTGTGTGTATGTGACTGAGATTCTGCTATTATACTGTCTATATTACGACTCCTTGCATGTGTCATGTCTTTTCAGGATATGAGCAATCTGGCTCTGCACAGTTTCCTGTCCTTTTTTAGCTCTTAGTAATATTTCTTTATCTCTTCTCTTTAATATGTCCTTTGAGTGTCAAATTTTCCGAGCCCTTTTTCCTCATTATGAAATTTCAACTGCTTCTTTCTGTTGTGAAGCATCATTTCTGTTTCCATTTTCTCTAAAATGTCGTTGCTTACATGTTCAGTCTATGGTATTCTGTCGATTGACGTTTTTATTGTTTCTTTTACAATCTTTGATAGTATTGTCTCTTCTACATCTTTTTGATGGTATTGTGCGTTGTGGTGCAGTGTATATCGGCTCGGAACGAGAAAGCAGGGAGCTGAGTTCGAATTCCAGCCGAATTCATTGCATTCACTTACGCACAAATACCCTTGGGAAAGGTATTAATCCGTCTCTTCCCTCCAATTATGGGTTAAATAGCAGGACAGATTGGGTTCTATAGCCTTGGTCGGCAACCAGTCTACCGCAGAAAGCAATGGCACCCTACTGCGGGATAATCTTCTGCCCAGTCAGTCATGTCTCTTTCGAGACATGATCGCCCAAGCGTGTATACTGACTGACTGACTGTCTCTTCTACATCTTTGATGGTATTGTCTCTTCTATATCTTTAATGGTATTGTCTTATCTACATCTTTTTAATGGTATTGCCTCTTCTATATCTTTGATGGTATTGTCTATTCTACATCTTTTGATGGTATTGTTTCTTCTACATCTTTTTGATGGTATTGTTTCTTCTACATCGTTTTGATGGTATTGTCTCTTTTACATCTTTTTGATGGTATTGTCTCTTCTACATCTTTAATTGCATTGTGTCTTCTACATCTTTGATGGTATTGTCCATCTACATCTTTGATGGTATTGTCCATCTTTCACTGACATATGAGAGGAACGATATTACATAAGAGTTCAGCACGTGTTTTGTTGTTTTTATCGAGATTTTCCTGTTTCTTAATACATTTCTTAGCTTTTGGAAGACATATTTCGCTATTCCAATACGTTTGGATTTCGGTGTCGATTTTTTTTTTTTTTTTTTTTGTTGAAACATTTCCTAAATATTTAAATTTTGTACTTACTAAATTTTGATGTCTCCAATTTGTAATTTGCATTTTTGACCTCTTTGCTAAAGAAGTGTAAATGTGAAGTTTTGTTGCTCGGAACAATATTTGCACGACTGGGTCAGTGACTGTGTTTAGCAAGATTAAAAGCTAAGAGAAGGATGGCAAGCCCCTGTGTATCGATAACTGCAACATATAGCTTTATAGCAGAAACAAATTAGCAACGTTTTAAAATAATCATTCAATGGCCTGAATATTAACTGATTTTTTACGGTTTATCAATACTTTGCAGGTTATTTAAAATCAGAAAACATTTTAGCGTCACAAGAGCAAGTAATCATGACCGACATTAAGGATGAGTTAAAAAATAAACCTAAAGGAAAACCGCCAGAAGGAATTAATAATGTCAATCGCGTTTGAGATCTGTTCTTTTATTAATTATTGATTGTTAACTTTTCACATTAGAAGGCCTGCTGACCCGCGGAGAAATCACAGAATGTTTTGTCAATATATCAGCATGGCTGATGCTAACTTCCAAAAGAGTAACTGCGCCTCTTTAGCATTTTCCGTTAATATGAAATGGTAAAATTATATTGAATCAATTTCTAGGTCTACTGATAGGAAAGTTGGTTAGATCATTTCGCCTGAATCTATCTCCAAGAGAATGAATCATTGCGGAGTAACGTTTTCCTCTCACATGAGGTGGAATAATTATACTGTATCAGTTGCCCAGTCTGCTCCTAGGAAATTTGGTACACTGTGCTGTGTTAGGTAATTTTTCTCGGCAGAATCTGTCTTACCCATTTATAAGCCCGCCATTGGTGGTCGCCTTGAATATTGCTGCCACCTCTGATTAGCTGCTCCTGTTATATATTTAGAGATGCTTGACAAAATACAAAGAAGAATATCTAATATTATTAAGCCTTAACTTTCCGACCGCCGTAACCTAGCTTCCTTGTGCCTTTTCTATAAATACTTTAATGGTAATTCTGGTGAACTTTCCTATATGATATCTAGATTTTATGAATTTAAGCGCAGTACTAGATTGGCAGCAAGGTCTCATAATTTTACATTTGATATGGCTAGATGCAACCTTAAATGCTAGTTTGCTTTGATCTTCAAAAATTGAAATGCAATGTCAATCGTCGTCATCTGTCTTGTAATTATGTTTTTTTTCTCTCTCTCTCTTCTTAATGGTGTTTTTTCATCAGATTCTGAAACAGTCAATAACCTCTTGCGTCTTAGTTGCTTTATTGCCTCGCTTGGTGTAAAATGATTAAAAAGAATAGTCTAGAATTGTTCACAGCATTCGTACACTTCTGCTATAATGATCTCCAAAATGTGCCAATTCTTCCAATTGATCAATGCAATTTTTACATCCATATTAAAGAAAAAATATTAATATCCAAACTTTTAGTTCCTTTTTTATTTCGCATTTCGTTTCTTTTCAATTTTCTGTAATTTTCTGTCATCAACAATTTGAAAATTATTTTTTCTTCTGTGATAAACATATCTGATTGGGTAATCAGTTTGAATGGAAAAGTTCCAAATTATTATGGACAACATAGGCCATGTAGACGTGAGCGCATGGAAACCCTTAAGCTACTGCCTTGCCTCGGGGATTAACCACCGTGTCCAGCGTGTCCACAGTGTAGTGTGTGGCATGAACCCTGAGGCTTAGCTTCAAGAAATGGCGGTGACATAACACTTGTTTTTCACGGCCCTCCACGACAATAAAAGCTTATATGGCTCTAGTCTGCATCTCTGTGAGTACTTTCTTGGGGTTGCGCTGAGACATCTGCTGCTTCTCCTGCTAATCTACCTAAGAAGTTGGTTCTTACTGATTCGTCATGGTTGGCAATTACTTTTTCATGTCATTGAGGATAGTCTCGATGCATTTAAAAGAGAAAGGAGAATGTGAAAATGTGTGCCTACCACATAAAAATACTGTAAGTTGTCTTCCACTTACAACAAAGATGAGTGTGGTTTGTATACTCACCAAGGGGTGCTGAAAAGTACTTGACCAGACAAAGAAGAGATTCTAACAATAAAATCTGATATTTGGTTAGGTTTTTGTTTGTTTGTGTGCGCGAAGCTTGTGGAGCGAATAACTTTACAGTGCCGCCTCGCAATATTTGAAATGAGCCCCATTTTTTAGTTTCCCTAGACCAGACCTTTACATTAAGAATACAATAATGCCACATTCACGGAGTTGAACATCCAACATATGCCCCGCATTCCAATTATAAGGAAGACATTCCATTTATTCAAATTTTATCCTGAGAACTGCTACTTTGTAAAATTTACTCCGGCGTCAATGCTTCCCTGAATGCTAGATCTTAATTTATTCAACTCAGTGGTTATATATCCTTCTTATCCTCATAATCTTCCCTTTTTGACACCGCATCTTAAATTCATATCAATACACTTTATTAAATTATCATCATGTTTTAACTTAGCTCACTGATGCCCCTCCACAAGAATTTACTAGAGCAACCAGACTAGGCTACACTTTTTTACAGTTAAATCAACTAAATGCAGCTGCTACTTCTACTCCCTCAGCTTCTTTTCTCGCACTTCCCGCCTGTTGAATTCCTTTCTGTATATTTGTTTCCCTGACGGCTGCAATCTCCAAGAATTGAAATGCAATGTCAATTCCCATCTTTTGTCCACTTGACTTCAGTCCTTCTCTCGTCCTTTCCACATCACCTAGTGTATCTTGTTCTTTTCCTTTCTAACTTTACCCACGCAACTGTCTTCAAACCGGTATTCCTATCCTTCTCTTGTCCTTTCTCCATCACCCCGTGCATCTTGTTCTTTCCCTTTCTCACTCTATCCTCGCAACTATCATCACACCGGTATTCCCATCCTCCTCTTGCCCTTTCTCCGACACCTCATGTAACTGGTTCGTCTTTTTCTTCGGTCTCCTCCTGCTTAAACTTTCACTCGTAGCCCCCTGCGCACCAGTTGGCGGTACCGCTTTGCTTGGGGTGAAACGTTTAAAAATCATCTTGTACTTTGTGAACTTTCCAACGATAATCTCTTTAAACCGACTCGGCCGTGACGGAATTCATAAATAATTCTAGCACAGTCTCTATTCATTTTGATGCTTCTTCAATTTCATACGCTATATCTATTTTACTTTAAAGCCTTCTTGTCCTCTTATTGAGAATCATTAGTAAATTATTTTCCTTATTATTTCATTATTAGTTTTTATTCGCCGTATTACATCGTATTTTTTATCAAACAACTCTGATCGCGATCGCGATGGAAAATAGTGCCAAACTGGACGTCCGTGAATCATGTCTATTTTGATTCTAGCCTTCATTTCTGGCATGGTTTAAAGTTTAAAGACACGTGAATCATATGAATTGAAAGTAGTATAGATTTTTTTTTACCTCTATTCTCTGAGGGTGCTATCCTTTCTAAGCCTGAATGAAGACTCTCTGTGGGCCAGTAACTTTTGCAAAATGACCGAAACAAGAAGTTCGGGCTAGTAATTTTTTCTGTGTTTAAAATTCCTGACTTTTTGATAACATCTTATTTATTAATCCTGTAATAAAAGGGCGTAAAACTAATCACAAAATAATAATAATAATAATAATAATAATAATAATAATAATAAATTGAAAACAAGAGTTGTGCCAGTGATAGTAGGTGCACTTATAATGATAAAAAATGGAACAAAACAACACATTGAAAGAATCCCTGGAAACCCCAGCTTAAGAGATATACAAAAAATTGTCTTATTAAGTACAGACCACACACCAAGGAAAACTTTATCTATGTAATGCTAGGGATGATAGGGAAGATAGAAAAAACATGAAATGGAGTCATAACAACACGCCACTACCTGCCTTAGGTCTCCCCGCAGACTTAGTTGGTAGTGAGACCAAAGCAGAAATCGAAATATGATGAAAAATGGCATAATAATAATAAACTGAAGGATTTATTCTTGCAGCACAAGACCAAAGTCTTTTCACTAGAAACTTTCAGGCAAATATTATGCATAATAATATGGATCCAAAATGCAGGTTTTGTGACAAACACCAAGAAACAATAGACCACCTAATCTCAGGCTGTTCTGTGCTTGCCCCAAATGAATATAAAAATCGCCACGATAGAGTGGGGTAATATTTACATTGGACAATGTGCAAGCACTATGGAAAATCTGTAAATAAACACTGGTATGAATATCGCCCAGCACCGGTTACAGATGGGATTACACCATCTACACAGACAGAAAAATTGAAGCAAACAGGTCAGATATTATTGTTAAAAACCAGAAAGAGAAACTTGTCAATGGCTTGTCCAGCGGATTGTAACATAGCAACCAAGGAATTTGAAAAGCTGTCAAAATATAACGACCTGGAAATTGAAATAGAAAAAATGTGGAAATTGAAAACAAGAGTTTTGCCAGTGATAGTAGGTGCATTTCGAATTTTAAAAAAATGGAAGAAAGCAACACATTGAAAGAATCCCTGGAAACCCCAGCTTAAGAGATATACAAAAAATTGTCTTATTAAGTACAGCCCACACACTAAGGAAAACTTTATCTATGTAACGCTAGGGATGATAGGGAAGATAGAAAAAACATGAAATGGGGCCATAACAACACACCACGACCTGCCTTAGGTCTTCCCGCAGACTTGGTTGGCAGTGCGACCATAGCAGAAATCGAAATATGAAGAAAAATGACATAATAATAATAATAATAATAATAATAATAATAATAATAATAATAATAATAGTTTGTATTGGCCCAGAACGTGATGAAAAGCGACAAAAATAATATGGAGAAAAACTCATAATCAATATTAATAATGAAGAGTTATCGATCTAGAGTGTTGTTTTTAAAAGTAACAATAATGTTTTTTCTTGTTAACCTACTTTGATGGTGTATTATTGTGAATATCAATGTGTACACGCAGAATATATATATTAACGATCTCTCGGCCAGAATAAAAAAAATCGACATGTACACGAGATCTATGGAATGGTTCTTACATTTTTTTCGTTTCTTTTCTACTTTTCTCGCTTGTTTTTTTTTCTTTCTTTTTTTGTATTTTTTGACTTTCTTTATTTTGTTTTTTTATTCAGATTTAAGGGTCTCTTTTTATTTGTTTCATTTCTTTCTTTTTTCTTCCTTTCTTTTTATCTTTCTTTTTTCTATCTTTCTTTCTTTCTGTCTGTCTCTGTATCCTTTTTTTGTATCTTTCTTTCTTTCTATTTTTCTTTCTTTCTATCTTTCTTTCATTTCTTTAGGCTCAGTTATCTTTTTCTTTGTCTTTCTTTTTCAACTTTTTTTTTTCTTTCTTTCGATTTAGTTATTTTTCATTGCGTTTTTCTTTGTATTTTACTTTCTTTCTTTTCCCCTTTTGTTTTTCTTTTTTTCCTTCTTTGCTTTTGCTTTTTACTTATTTATTTCTTCCTTTTTTTTAACAGTTTAAAATTTTTTCTTTCTTTGTTTTTTCCCTTTCTTTAGATCTCTCTTTTCGTTCTTTGTGTTTTTCGTTGAGTAAGTTTTTCTTTCGTTTTTAGATTCAAGAGTCATTTTTTTAATACATTCTTTCTATTTCCATTGACCTTTTCTTTGTGTTTCTCACACAAAAGAGAATTGGTCACGTTAGTTGACATTGGTGGGTAGCAGAAAAAAATACTGTTAGAAAACAATTTTCTCCTCACTAAAAATGAAAGTAATCTCAAAATTCTTGGCTGCCTTCATATCGGTATTATATGTTCTTTTGTTTCTTTTTCGCAGACAATTATTTTCATTCGTGACAAAAACTCCCGTGGACAAGAAATCTCTGGTTACGTGGATTATGCCCACCGCTTAAAATTGGAAGATTTCGAGCCATATTTTTTGGGAAAAAAGCGATTACTCCCACGGCCATCCGATCTGAGGTAATGATAAGCACTTGATTATTAATTCTATTATTCGCATGCAGAACAAGTGTTTAAGTTTTGTTTTTTTATTTCCTTGAAGTTTCATTAAAGGCCACTGATTGTTCGCATGGTTGTGTCTCCTCCATAAAATGTTTAATGTTGCTCTTTGTCGACGGTACAGTATATGATTTTGCAACCAAATAATAAAAAAAGACAGGCGTTTAGTCGTTCGCTATACACGATTGGACCTATTTTCTCCACGTTTCTTGCAGGAGATATGTCCATACCTCCCCTATTATGTCACTGTTTCGGCTCTTTTCTTCGTTTACGCCTACTCTGACGATGATAAATGCTTGTAATTTGCGTTGATTCTTACTGTCATGTCATATGAGATAACAGCAATAGTTGAATTTTTTTAATCATTTCACTCCAAGCAAGGCGGGACCGCCACCAGGAAGAAAATACTGGATACAGCGGGTATTGAAGTAGATATAAGATTGCGATTGACGTTGCATATTTAAAATTTTTGAGATTGTAGCTATCAGAGAAGCAAGTAAACGGAAGGGAGTTCCACAGGCGGGAAGTGCGAGAAGAAAATGTTGGTGTAGAATTGACGGTTACATTTAACTGTTTCAATGGTGAAAGGGTGGGACCTAGATGCCAATCTAGTAGCACACTTAAATTCATGCGTTCAAGGCACTCGACTAAAAAGCTCGTCAGAATAGTTGCCATAAAAATATTTGTAGAAAAGACAAAGGAACGCAACGTCATAGTGGTGAGGAAGTGACTGAAGTCGAGTCGAGATGAAACGTCAAAGCGGTTTAAATTGCAGATCTTTCTTTTGAATGTGCCCAGAACTTCGAGATGAATAGCAAGAGTATCCAACCAGATATGGCAACAGTATTCAATGTAATGTTTCTGGGTTTCTTTTATTAATCATTTCACCCCAAGCAAGGCGTTAACGCCACTGATGTGCAGGGGGTTACATAAGAAAGTTAAAGTATTAGGCAGGAGGAGAGTGAAGACAAAGATGAACCAGCTACAAGGTATGAAAGAGAAAGAACAAGAGAAGGATGGTAACACAGGAGTGAAGACAGTTGCGAAGGTAGAAAGAAAGGAAAAGAATAAGATACACGGGGGTGATGTAGAAAGGGCTCTGAGTTAAGTGGATAAGAGATTGGAATTGACTTTGCATTTAAATTCCTGGAGGTTATATCCGTCAGGAAAGCAAGTATATGGAAGGAAGTTTCACAGGCGGAAAACGCGAGAAAAGAAGCTGATGGAATAGAATTGTCGCCTGCATTTGGTTGATCTAACTGCAAAAGGGTGAGACCTAGTTGCCAGTCTGGTTGCCCGAGTAAATTCTTGTGGAGAGGGCGCCAGTGACCCAAGTTTGTCAGAACAAAAGCCATGAAAATATTTATAGAAGAGACAGAGGGAGGCCACATCTTAACGATGAGAAAGTGACTGGAGTCGAACTGCCAGGTCGGGACCACTAACATTACAGATTCTCCTCAGGAGCCTGTCGAGAACACTGAGATGAACAGCAGAGACGCCTGACCAGATATGACAACAGTATTCCATGCACCGTCGAATGATTGATTTGTATGTGTGCAAAATGGATTCAGGCGGAAAAAAACTTCCTGGCCCGACAGAGTGACCCTACCTTCCTAGCAGTGGATTTAGCTAATGATTCAATGTAATTATTTCACTTTGAGTTTGGGGAATATATATATATATGGTGGCTATATTGAAATGTTTCTCTTTCAGTTTCGCTAGAATAACTGCCAGTTGCTAATATCACAGAACATTTTTCTCTTTGATATTAGTCTTACACCTCTCTAATTTTATATGTTTGCTCACGTGAGTTTATATTTGTCGTTTATGAACTCCCCATTATTTATCCATCTAGTTTCACATACCCCAGAATAATGCTTTTTAGATTTTCTATTTAACATTTCGACAATATCTATCTATCTATCTATCTATCTATCTATCTATCACTGCCTGATCCTATCTATCTATCTATCTATCTATCTATCTATCTATCTATCTATCTATCTATCTATCTATCTATCTATCACAGCCTGATCCTATCTATCTATCTATCTATCTATTTATCTATCTATCTATCTATCTATCTATCTATCTATCACAGCCTGATCTATCTATCTATCTATCTATCTATCTATCTATCACAGTCCTGATCTATCCTATCTATCTATCTATCTATCTATCTATCTATCTATCACAGCCTGATCCTATCTATCTATCTATCTATCTATCTATCTATCTATCTATCTATCTATCTATCTATCCTATCCTATCTATCCTATCCTATCTATCTATCTATCTATCTATCTATCTATCTATCACAGCCTGATCCTATCTATCTATCTATCTATCTATCTATCTATCTATCTATCTATCTATCTATCTATCTATCTATCACAGCCTGATCCTATCTATCTATCTATCTATCTATCTATCTATCACAGCCTGATCCTATCTATCTATCTATCTATCTATCTATCTATCTATCTATCTATCTATCTATCTATCTATCACAGCCTGATCTATCTATCTATCTATCTATCTATCTATCTATCTATCTATCTATCTATCACAGCCTACCTGATCTATCTATCTATCTATCTATCTATCTATCTATCTATCTATCAATGGATGTGTCTGAAGACCAAATTCTTTCTTTATATACTTTATTGCCGCATATGGGAAAATATAACAGATAAACCTTTAAATATTAGGACGAATGTCAAACAGTCGAAAACGGGTTTCGTCGTTTCGAAAGACTTCACCATGCTAAAGTAATACTTATAGTTATGTGCCAGAGGAAAACGATGAAGATGTGGAAACAAAAAATAACTACTTAAAATATGATTTACTCTATAGCCTGTAATGACTGTCACAATGTATATATAGGAGAGACTTCGAGGAATTTAAATAAATGATTATCCGAACACAAAAGAGATATTTTACAAAAAACAGAATCAATGTATTAATCGCTCACCATAATTGTTATTTAAAACAGCTACTCTAAAAAAAAAAAAGCAAAAAAAAAGCAATTTTCTTATATATCGAAAGTGTAATGATCACTAAATCATCCAACGGCAAAATTGCGACTAGGTTCTTAGAGCACATAACTACATTGTTAGATCAAATTCTTATCAAATTGTCCGAGATTTAAAAAGCAACGATGATGAAAACAAAAACAAAAGCCTAAGGAAAGTTAATGAGAGTGGTTAGACTGTGTGTCCAGACACGTCTGATAAAGATTTAAAACTCCAAATAAAAACAAAAAATTAAATAAATTAACTTTTTTCACATTTATCAGCGTTTCTTCTCGGTATATAATTATACACGCTCGTATTTAA